>JAPDDN010000653.1:40000-225149 GCA_027422405.1 Ptychobarbus kaznakovi | reverse complement strand
ATTGCAAATGTTTGGAGGTGTTGTTTAATTGTTTTATGGGTGGTTGGGGTTTAAGTTGAGGTTCAAAGTGATTGGGGGTGGTGGGGGTGATATGGATTGAACATGATGTGGGTTTAGGTTTTTATTGTGAATTTTGATAATGTTGCGGGTTTGTATGAGGGGGGTGTGGCACACTGCCCATGGCAAAAGATAATTAAGTTGAATGGTGTTGTTGAGGGATGGGGGGCAAACTCACACAGGTATGAACTTAAGATTATTGGGTATTGTCAGATGGAACAGGATGAGTTGAAGAGGGGAATGTCAAAGATGATGGGCATTCATACCAACCTCAGCAGTGCCACAAGATCACCTCCATGACGGTTGGGCAGTATTTAAGCAAAAGGTACCAAATTGTGAGTACATACAGTAAATTAACATACTTTTACAGAAGGCCAACAATTAAAAAATGTTTTTTTTTTTTATTGGCTTATGAAGTATTCTAATTTGTTGAGATAGTAAATTAGTGGTTTTTGTTAAATGTGAGCCAAAATCATCACAATTAAAAGAACCAAAGACTTAAACTACTTCAGTCTGTGTTCATTTAATTTATTTAATACACGAGTTTCACAATTTGATTTGAATTACTGAAATAAATTAACTTTTCCACGACATTCTAATTTATTGAGATGCACCTTTATATATGTGTTTCCCCTACCATTATTTTATACCCGCCCCCCTTGAAGGTCAAGTTAATTTTATTTTCTTTATAGCGTCAGATCACAACAGAAGTAATTTAATGTTACCTTTCCTATAGAACAGGTCAATACCTTGTTCTTTTATTAAACAAACTAAATAGCCTTATGTTGTTTATCCTATTTACATGACGGCATGATGTCAATTTTCAATAATTTCCATGGTCGATTGTTTAAATTAACGATCAATTTATATACTGCAAAATGCATTTCAGTGGTATATAGTCACCAGCATGACAGGATGTGCAAATGCCACTCAAAACGCCAGCTTCCTCAACCGAATTAAAGGGGTTTAAGTCTAAATAAAAGGCTAGTGGCAGGATTATAAAATGAATATATACGATTATGATAATTTGATCAAATGAAGAGAGTGCATTGTAGTTCTACCTACCTAATTTGAAAGTTATTTTTAATGTGATGACATTATTTGTTCATTCTTCATAGGTTGCCTCCATTTATAAAACTAAAAGTTTCATAATCTAGGAAAGCAAACACTTATTTAAAAATAAAAAGGACATCAAATTACCACTATATGGCTGCAGAGACTTATTGGCCATTTCCACTCCATATATATATATATTTTATTTAATTTATCAAATTATATTTAGACATTATGGATGATAGTAATAAAAGTAAATTGTATCTGCATCTCAACTACCCAGACAGCACAAGTACATCTTGAAGACATCTGCTAATGATCTGGGAAACATCTTGTAATCTGATAAACATCTCCGAAGTAGTTTTACATGCATTCTAATAAATCTCTATTTGACATCTGACCGGAAATGTCTTCGAGATGTATTACAGATGAGCAAACACTCTTAAAAATATGTCTTGAATATGTAAATGCAGACATCAAATAGACATCTCCGAGATGTACGTGTGCGATTAGGGTGAGTGCTTTACTGTCCGGTGCTGGTTCTGTAGAACTTAATGTAGCTGGTGTCCTCAAATGTTAGTCTGGAGCCCTACAATGGTTCTCGAAGTCATAAAAGTTATAACAATCTTAGAAGAATGTTGTCCATGGTATATTTTCACTGCAAAACTATAAGAAATGCCGCAAATATCACTGCAATTTTTGAGAAAAGCCGCAACAATATCAGTCATTTTAGGCTGCAAAAATCAGAAAAAAGTCCCGCAAAATCTTTTAGGGACTGATTAACGCCAACAGCCTAGGGCTGGGCAATATGGCCAAAAATAAAATATATATTTTTTCATATAAGTCGATATCGATAATTATCACGATAAATGTCCTTTTTTTTTTTTGAAGTTTAAAGTGAGATTTTTGCTTCAAAGTGAAGGTTATTGAAACCAGACTGTTAATTGTCCTTAACAAAATAGGCTAAATATCTTAATATAATTTATTTTTGTTTGTTTCTGCATGTTCTAATGAGTGCTTTTGTTCCAAATCAAGAAACAAGTTTGTTTTGCCTGATAATATAACTTTTGTTGACTCCTAGAAAAGCACATTTGATAATAGTAGTAGTATTAGTAGCTTGAGTTAGGATGCAGATGCATGTTTTGTTCAATATCAAAATCTGTAGGCTAACATCTTTAAAAATTCTGTAAAATCTGTACAAGTCACACAAAAAACATGTAATTATATTCCATTACTCCTTTAATGCATTTCATTCGTTTATACATTAATAACATAATAAAATTTGACATGAATATCTCTAATTTCTGCCACAATACCACGGTGCAGTTAATGTTACTACAGTAAATCCATGGTAAATGATGGCGATTTGTAGATTGAAAAGCATTCTGACTGTATCATTGCACACAATGTTTCTCCTGTTTCTCAGCACTTTCATCTGGCTTTAAACTAGTTTAAATCAGCGAGTCATTTGTATTGTTTGCTGAATTCAAGCGCTTCACACTGGATCTCTCAGTGTTGTTTAGTGTTGCGTGAACTAGACTCATCTGCTTTAGTAGGCTCGTGCTTCGCTGTCATTTGAACTTTGGTCCGAGTGTAACCCCCCCAACACGGGTCCGCACCAACTCACCGAGCGGGTCGCGAACCCAGGACTCCGGTGCGGGAGGCGGGTGCTCTAACAAGGAACGCCAAAGGCTACAGCCTCTAGCGTCAGTCGCTAGAGCGCCTCTATTTGAGGTCAGGAGAGTGAGGTTTACACACAGCCCTTACTGGCATACATCCGTTACACTCACACCCCCCTAACCTCACTCCCGTCCGGGTCACGGCCCATGTAAACCCCCCAACACGTGTCCGCACAACTCACCGAGCGGGTCGCGAACCGGGACTCCGGTGCGGGAGGCGGGCGCTCTAACAAGGAACGCCAAAGGCTACAGCCTCTAGCGTCAGTCGCTAGAGCGCCTCTTTTTGAGGTCAGGAGAGTGAGGTTTACACACAGCCCTTACTGGCATACATCCGTTACACTATGTAACCCCCCCAACACGAGTCCGCACCAACTCACCGAGCGGGTCGCGAACCTGGACTCCGGTGCGGAGGCGGCGCTCTAACAAGGAACGCCAAAGGCTACAGCCTCTAGCGTCAGTCGCTAGAGCGCCTCTTTTTGAGGTCAGGAGAGTGAGGTTTACACACAGCCCTTACTGGCATACATCCGTTACACTCACCCCCCTAAACCTCACTCCCGTCCGGGTCACGGCACCAATGTAACCCCCCCGACACGGGTCCGCACCAACTCATCGAGCGGGTCGCGAACCCGGGACTCCGGTGCGGGAGGCGGGCGCTCTAACAAGGAACGCCAAAGGCTACAGCCTCTAGCGTCAACGCTAGGTGTTTTTGATTAGGGTTGGAGCTAAACTCTTCTGGACAGTGGCCCTCCATGACTTAAGTTGCCCATCCCTGTATTAGATGAACAAACTTCCATGTTCTGTTAAATGCCACATTGGAAATTAAAAGCTATGAATAAAAGAAAATGTATAAAAACGTATGTGGCATTATTTGATTCATTTTTAGTTAAAGAATGCCCAGGTATAACATGTTTTCAATTTCTTGTCTAAGAGTTAGAATTATGCTTGTACAGAAACAGATTACGATACGCTTAAATGAAAAATGAATAAACATTAAATTAAAGAATGCTAGGTCAATTGCAGACACCTTTTAAAAGGCAAGAAGACTACCCCTGGTACCAAGGCTGAAAAAGGACCGGATTAAAGCCCCGTTCACACCAAGAACGGTAACTATAAAGATAACGATATTGGCGTCCACACCAGCGAATGATATCATCAGTTTAGCTCATCTGCCGCTTTAGCTCGTCTGCCGCTTTAAATTCTCGAGCTCGTTATAGCAGGATTGTTTCTGATTGGGTATCAGTGTTTGTATTGTTCATCAGCTGGGAAATTGTTCTTAAAGTGATTCAAACAATATCGTTTCTCTGTGCTTTTAACTTTATAGCTGTGGTATGGACTCTATTCTTTAATATCGAGAACGATTTTTAGAACTATATCGTTATCTTCATAGTTATCATCTTTTGTGTGAACGGGGCTTAATTCCTAAAGGCCGGGACATACCAAGCCAGTTTCAAAGAAATAGTGTCAACGAAAGCAGATGGTGTTGGCTGTATCTGGACCAATAAATCTGTGATTGAACACACTGCAGAGATTACAGCCAATTACAGTCTATATCAGCAGGTAGGTATCATTAGTCTAGATCAGATGTTCTCAACCTTTTTTTCCACCAGGCCACCAAGTGCAAGTCTCATGGGCCACACGCGTGTAATTTACATATGTCATCAATACAAACCAACCAGATTTATAATAGTATTTATAGCCTAAATATTATGATATCTAAACAATTACATTTATTTAAATAAATAATTATTCTCACCAATAATAAAACAACTGATGCTGTCGGGAACCAATTTTGTGATAATCTGCTGGAAATGAGTAACAGCACAATGAAGTTGAGATTGTAAATTGCAGTCTGTAAGACACGCACAAAAGTGTTACTTGACACACGACATTACAGAAAGTGTGCGTTCACAAATGTAGCCTATGTTGATCCAAATATGGAAATAATTTTAGAATGTAATAATCTGAGGTTCTCTCCAGAGATGTGTTGCCACATTTCTGTAATAAGGATGATTGCTGCGTAGTAGTTTATGGGTGTTTCTTTTTTGCCTGAACATCTTAAAGTGGGTGTCTGGGCAAAACGAAAGTAAGTCCAGCACTCTCTTCACCGCTGATGCTGGGACTATTCTTGTTTAAATGCGTTCCTTTGCTGGCATTTTCCACATTTCGTTTTCTCCCTTAACAAATTTGTCCATTCTGATGCTCAATTTTACAGAATTAATGGCTGCTGATGATTATTTGAATTTAATTCTGCCAAAGTGCGCGCTTGTAAGTGTTCGTTAAATGCGTAACATTAATTACGTGAGTACATCTTAAAGTGGGTGTATGGGCAAACCGAATGTAAGTCCAGCTCTCTCTTCACCGCTGATGCTGAGACTATTCTTGTTAAAAATGCGTTCCTTTGCTGGCATTTTCCACATTTCGTTTTCTCCCTTAACAAATGTGTCCATTCTGATGCTCAATTTTACAGAACTATTTGCTGCAGATGACTATTTGAATTTAATTCTGCCAAAGTGCGCGCTTGTAAGTGTTCGTTAAATGCATAACATTAATTACGTGAGTACATAGGTCTGTCTGCTCATGTCTGAAAATAATATATGAAAAACTAAATTATTTTACATAACAAAAACATTAGCTTATATTTGTTTAGTACACGTTTAAATGAATGTAAAAACTAAAACGTATTTTTTTATTATGTTCAACACAGAAGACTGTAACATTCAGCATGGTGGGCCGCATTCCGATTCGTGACGGGACGCATGCCGCCCGCGGGTTGAGAACCGCTGCTCTACACCAACGACTGCACATCTAAAGACCCCTCTGTCAAGCTCCTGAAGTTTGCAGATGACACTACACTGATCAGCCTCATCCAGGACGGTGACAAGTCTGCTTAAGGAGTTGGCTGGCTGGTGCAGTCTTAACCTGGGCCTGTATTTATGAAAAATCTTAGAGCTAAGAGTTGCTCCTAGTAACAATATTCTAAGAAAATTCTTAGAAATGTGGGAGTTTCCTTTTAAAATTAAAGAAAAGATCCTAGTAAAGAAAAAAGTAGTTCAGAAAACTTAAGGTCCAAAATTGTTAGTACGAATGAGGACTTTTAAGAGGCTTAAGAGTTTATTTAGCAGTGGAGAAAATGGACGAAACATGAAAAGGGAGAAGAAATGTGTTGCACACAATGCATGACAGTCAGTTAATAAGATGCTACACATTAGATTGTGCAGGGATCATGTTTGTGACCGATCTTATTTGAGACACGCTACATCTCCGACACCGCGCAGAAATGCCATAGTGCCAGAAATTGACGTAATCACTACATTAATATATTTGAAAACTGGAAAAATGCAATTATGCAGCAGTGATGATTTGGGTATGTACCTGACAGCACCATCCGAGCCTTATTGTGTCACTGTTCATTTCCTATAAAATGTGTTATGTATGACAGCATGGCAAATAAAAAATACATCTATACATATATAATGTGTGTGTGAGAGAGAGAGAGTACAGTAAAACAGGAGAAATTATGCCTGTAATTTCAAAGTGAAGGCTTATAATAAACCTTACTCTTAAAAGCGCTTTTATTTCCTTCTTGGAAAACCAATCAATCACAGTCTCCAAAAGACTGTGTCATAGCTAGCAACGGGGTCAGCCCCGCCTCCTCACTAAGATAAACTTTTTTTTCCTTTTCCTCGCTCAGAGTTGTTCTCAGATTGGTCCTGAATCACTTTTAGGCTAACACTTCTAGTTAGAAAGTTTTAAGCTATATTAGGAGCTCTCTAAAAGGATTCTTAGAATCTTTAAGAATACGGGCCCTGGAGCTTAACACGCTCAAAAATGTGGAGATGATCCTGGACTTCAGGAGAAACCCCCCTGCACTCTCCCCACTCATCATCATGAACAGCACTGTGACTGCAGTTGAGTCATTCAGATTCCTGGGCACCACAATTTCTCAGGACCTGAAGTGGGACAATCCCATTGAGTCCATTGTGAAAAAAGCCTAGCAGAGGTTATACTTCCTTCACCAGCTGAGGAAGTTCAACCTGCCACAGGAGCTGCTGATACAGTTCTACTCTGCCATCATTAAATCAGTCCTCTGCATGTCAATAACTGTCTGGTTCAGCTCAGCTACCAAATCTGACCTCAAGAGACTATGGTGGGCAGTCCGGACTGCTGAGCGAATCATTGGTACCCCCCCCCCCCCCCCCCCACTCTCCGAGAACTGTACTTATCCAGAGTGAGCAAAAGGAATGGCAAAATCACTCTGGACCCCTCACACCCAGCACACTCCCTCTTTGAACTGTCGCCGTCTGGTCGACGCTACAGAGCTCTGAGCACCAGAACGACCAGACACAGAAACAGTTTCTTTCCCCAAGCAATCCATCTCATGAACACTTGACAATAAATGTGGAACACACAACACTATTATATGTTATTTATTCATCACACATACTTATTTTCATTTCAAATTTGTACATACATAATTGTCTATAATGTGTGTTTTTGCTATTTTCAACATTTTGTACATTGCCTATTTGTATATTATTCTTTATTATCTGTGTCCTGTCCTGTTGCTGACATTTTGTTGCAATGTGGAGCTTCTGTAACTATAACAAATTCCTTGTATGTGTAAACCTCCCTGGCAATAAAGCTCATTCTCATGAAGTCCAATTAATGATCTGTAGACCTCCGAGACAGGATTGTATTGAGGCAGATCTGAGTAAGGGTACAGAAACATTTCTGCAGCATTGAAGGTCCCAAATGAGCACAGTGGCCTCCATCATCTGTTAATGGAATATGTTTGGAACCACCAGGACTATTCCTAGAGCCGGCCACCCGACCAAACTGAGCGATCGGGGAGAAGGACTTGTGACTTGCATGACTAGATAAAGAAATTGACTTGACATTCATGACTTGACTTTATAACAACTGTAATTATATTATGTTTTATTAATAAATAACTGACTTATATTGGTAAACAAAGCGCAAGATACAGAAACAGCAGCACCAGTGATCTGAGTCTGTGCAGTTCATGATGCGGCACAAGCACAGAGTTACAGCGCCCCAAATACAGAAAGTAAGAATCTCCCAGATGGTTTATTTTGGATATAAACAGTTAAAAGCGGACATTCATGGAAATTCCTCAAACCAGGACTGCAAAGCTCTACAGAGAGTTGTGCGCTTAGCTGAGCGCATCTCAGGGTCTGCTCTCCCCTCTCTCCAGGTCATCTACCTCAAACGCTGCAAAAGCAGAGCTGCAAAAATCATCAATGACTCAACCCACCCCGGTAACCATCTTTTCTGTTTACTGCCATCTGGCAAGCGCTTCAGGAGCATGATGGCAAACACCGAAAGACTGAGGAGGAGCTTCTTCCCTCAGGCCATCAGGCTCCTAAACACAAACCCAGTCTCATAAACATTCACAAGACTCATTGTTAACTGTAAATATTCTCATATTCTCAAATATTGCTGATTTATGTACAATATCCTGAACAACCCGTCTGCACATCCCTCTTATTCACATTACTATTTATTAAGTCCCAGTACACTGTTTTTTTGCACATCTTATTGTTTTGCACTTTTTATGTCATTGCACATTTTACTCTTATTTCTCTTCTTTTACCATATATATGCTCTCGTGTTGTGTTACTTTATATACATTTTTTTTTATTTTGCACTGTCCACTGAGCGGACCTGATTCGATTACATTTCACTTCTAATTATACCCTGTATAATTTATTATGTGACGAATAAAGAAACCTTGAACATTCATAAAATGAGATTTTCTGTATGCATTTGATGTCACCACTTCAAAAAGAAAGGTATGTAAGCTGTCCTGTTAATTATTTGTCTTAAAATTCAGCTTAAGTCTGTCATTAAATTAAAGTGATTATACATGATTAATCTCATGTTTGTAACTAACGATGTCAGACTTTAAATTTGCTGGTGTTTGCCTCTGAAAACATAGTGCTTTAATGTCAAGTACGTCCCTAATGACTGAATATACAATATGGAATTGTGCCACGGAAATCATAGTGTTTTATCAATTAGTGATAACTCTTTTGCACCCAATGTACCTAAAATGCTATATGTATATATGTGTGTGTGTGTATACAGACACAGCTGTGTTCAAAATAATAGTGTTTTTTTAAAGCGAGTAGAGCTCAAAATCCTTATAATAACTATTCTAAATCGAAACATGAAGAAAGATTTCGCAAATCTTTTATTACTTTACAGAAAGTTAAAAAAGGACCAAAGTCAAACATTTACTGTATAAAAAGAAAAATATGTGAAGATTTTGCTTTCTTGTGAATGACTGAACAAACATTTAGTTGTATAGCCACGGTTTCTGAGAACTGCTTCACATCTGTGTTGCATGGAGTCTGGCACCTGTGAACAGGTATTCCAGCCCAGGACGATTGCACTACATACCACACAATTCCTCTGCATTTCATGGCTTTGCCTCAGAAACATAATTTTTGATGTCACCCCACACGTTTTGTATTGGATCAAGGTCTGGAGAATGGGCTGGCCACTCCATAAATTTAATCCAGTTGGTTTGGAACAAAGATGCTGCTCGCTTACTGGTGTGTTTGGGGTTATTGTCTTGTTGAAACACCCATTTCAAGGGCATTTCCTCTTAGGCATAAGGCAACATAACCTCTTTAAGTATTTGAATGTACTCAAACTGATCCATCTGATCTGATATGGGGTGCGTTTCCCAAAAGCAACTATCGCGAGTTCTAACGTTACCAATAGAGTTCAATGGAAATAACGGCCATAGTTAGCTAATGATGGTTTTGAGAAACGCACCCCTTATTTTTTTCCACAAAACCTCTATACTGAATTTGTTCCCCACTCCACCCCCAAAACTGAGCCAGAGAAAGACGAGCTCAGAAAATAGAAAAAAAAGAAACGCGCTCAGTGCTTTTCATATTTCATACCTGTTCTGTGTTTTCTACCGAATAACGTTTATTTTGAGTTTCAGACATTTAAATACACTTCAATTAAGTAAAAAGACATGTAGTTTGTTAAATACACACTGATTTCTATGGAAAGCAGCAATAATAATCCTTTCAATTAATGGATGATGTGTTTTATTCCTATCAAATACCCATTGGGTAGGCTACTATAAAGTTTACTATGTTTTTCTCCCAGCTAACTGGCCACTTACTTTCATGTATTTCGGGAGAAATAGGTGAATTTACGTGATGTTAATCCGACAGATCCACACGGCAGCGTCCAGCGCATAATATTCAACATGGTCATTATTGTGCGCCTGCATAACACGTTGCTATGAAAATAATAAAATGATATGTATAGTTTAATTATTTAATATTGAGCTTTCATATAATTAAAATTTTCCATAGACATAATATATCACGAATAATAAAAACAATTAAATAAACTGTAATTGTATGTAGGCCACTTTTGGGGTAACTCTGGTGGCCACGGGGCCCTATGCAGCCGCTTAGTTCACTTATGCCTTGGGCCGGCTCTGCTAACAGGTAACTAGACTTTCTTTGATCACCCTGGAGCTGATCTTTGCCTGAGTCTTTGCTATTCTCCGATCCATTTGAACGGTAGTTTTCCGTTTTCTTCCACATCTTTCTGGTATTGGTTGCCATTTTAAAGCATTGATATAATTTTAGTTGAGCAGCCTATAATTTTCTGCACTTCTTTATATGTTTTCCCCTCTCTAATCAAAGTACACTATTATTTTGAACAATAAAATTTTCCTCAGATTTTCAGAAAAATGCACAGTACAACATTTGCTGCCTTCGTTCTTAAATAAGAGCTACTTGTTTGACACCAGTTTTTTTCACAGAATAATTTACCTCTCTAATTAAACTCCACACTGCTATTATTTAAAACATGCCCTTTTCAATTAATGATTCAATTACACAGAATCAACAGCATGCATGTCATGACTGCTGGTTTTCTATTACTCTACCACACCTACTAGTAAAATATTTGCCATGTAGAAATATAATTTCTACCAAAAAATAGTGATTGATCTGGTTAGTGATGTTGGACTGCTATTATTTTTAACGCAAATATATATATATATATATATATATATATATACACATATATATATACACATACATACACACATACATACACACACACACACACAGTACACCCCTCACATTTTTGAAAATATTTTATTATTTTTTCACATGACGACACTGAAGAAATTACACTTTGCTACAATGTAAAGTAGTGAGTGTACAGCTTGTATAACAGTGTAAATTTGCTGTCCCCTCAAAAGAACTCAACACACAGCCATTAATGTCTAAACGGCTGGCCACAAAAGTGAGTGCACCCCTAAGTGAAATTGTCCAAATTGGGCCCAAAGTGTCAATAGTTTGTGTGGCCACCATTATTTTCCAGCACTGCCTTAACCCCCTTGGGCATGGAGTTCAGAGCTTCACAGGTTGCCACTGGAGTCATCTTCCACTCCTCCATGACGACATCACAGAGCTGGTGGATGTTAGAGACCTTGCGCTCCTCTACCTTCTGTTTAAATATATCCCACAGATGCTCAATAGGGTTTAGGTATGGAGACATGCTTGGCCAGTCCATCACCTTTACCCTCAGCTTCTTTAGCAAGGCAGTGTTTATGTTGGAATACTGCCCTGCGGCCCAGTCTCCGAAGGGAGGGGATCATGCTCTGCTTCAGTATGTCTCAGTACATGTTGGCATTCATGGTTCCCTCAATGAACTGTAGCTCCCCAGTGCCGGCAGCACTAATGCAGCCCCAGGCCATGGCACTCCCACCACCATGTTTGACTATAAGTAAGACACACTTGTCTTTGTATTCCTCATCTGGTTGCCGACACACACGCTTGACAGCATCTGAATCAAATAAGTTTATCTTGGCCACATCAGACCACAGGACATGGTTCTAGTAATCCATGTCCTTAGTCTGCTTGTCTTCAGCAAACGGTTTGCGGGCTTTCTTGTGCATCATCTTTAGAAGAGGCTTCCTTCTGGGACAACAGCCATGCAGACCAATTTGATGCAGTGTGCAGCGTATGGTCTGAGCACTGACAGACTGACCCCCCACCCCTTCAACCTCTGCAGCAATACTGATAGCACTCATACATCTATTTCCCAAACACAAACTCTGGATATGACGCTGAGCACATGCACTCAACTTCTTTGGTCGACCATGGCGAGGCCTGTTCTGAGTGGAGCCTGTCCTGTTAAACTGCTGTATGGTCTTGTCCACCATGTTGCAGCTCAATTTCAGGGTATTGGCGATCTTCTTATAGCCTACGCCATCTTTATGTAGAGCAACAAATCTTTTTTTTCAGATCCCCTTTTTTTTTACTCTGGAGCGGCCATCGGGCTTGACTTGTGAACGGCTGGCGTTTCTGGGTTGAGGACAATGGTAGAGCTTCGGAGGATACGGGGATATTTAATCTAATCCATTTCTTATGCACGTCAGCCTCACCAAAGGCGGAAAGAAAAAAAAAAGCAGAAAATCCATTTGGCCCACATTCACTTGCAGCGTAAAAGTAGCTTTGATTTCACATATATACATGTTTTCTGGTGCCATTTTAAACTGCCGAGCCATTTAAAACTCTTTCTACAGAACGAACAAGAATAGGGTCTCACATCCGCATGACTTTTCAGGTGTATCTGAAAGTGTGATGTCAAAAAATGTAATTGCCTTTCTCCAGAGCGAACACCGAGATGATTTTTGAAATTGCTCCTCTTGGTAAACTTGTTGTCACACTCTGGATGTTGTAGTTTCTTTTCAGAATGAGTTTGCAAATGACATTTCAGCTCTCTATAATACGTGAAACTCTTCTTACATTTAAGACACTTGTAAGGCTTCTCTCCAGTGTGAAGCCTCATGTGAACCTCACGGTTTCCTTTGAGCGCAAAACGCTTCCCACAATGAGGGCAGGGGAAAGGCTTCTCTCCAGTGTGAACTCTTATGTGAACCTCAAGGTTTGTTTTGTTTTTGCACGTCTTTCCACAGTGATGGCACATGAGAGACTTCTCTCCCAAATGAATCTTTACATGATTCTTGAGATGCTTCTTGTCTGTGCAATTCCTTCCACACTGATGACAAATAAAACATGTCTCTCTTGTGTGAATTTTCATGTGGTGACTAAGGGTTACTGTAAATCTGAAACTCTTTCCACACTGACCACACACAAACGGCTTCTCTCCAGTGTGAATTCTCATGTGGGCATTAAGGGTTCCTTTATGATTAAAACTTGTTCCACATTGAGAGCATGTGAAAGGCTTCTCTCCAGTGTGAACTGTCATATGGCTTTTAAGACCTGCTTTTCTAATGAATTTTTTCCCACACTCTTGGCAGGTAAAAGGGTTTTCTCCAGTGTGAATTCTCATGTGAACTTTAAGGCTCCCTTTCTGAGTGAAGCTTTTTCCACACTGTTGGCAGGAGAATGGGGTTTCTCTTGTGTGAACTCTCATGTGGACTGTCAGGTTTCCTTTTCTATTGAAACTTTTTCCACACTGTTGGCAGGTGTAAGGGTTCTCTCCAGTGTGAACTCTCATATGGACTTTAACACTTGCTTTTTGACTGAAACTCTTTCCACACTGCTGGCATGTATAAGGCTTCTCTCCGGTGTGAACTCTCTTGTGGACTGTAAGGTTTCTATTTTTATTAAAAATCTTTCCACACTGCTGGCAGGCGTATTTACCTTTAGTTGCTGCCTTTTTAGCTCTTTTTCTTGACAAAGTCTTTTCAGTCCCAGAGCAATTAAAAACTTTTTCTTCAGCCATGAAATAATATTTCTCATCTTTTTCATTCAGCTCTTGATTCTCCTCTTTCAGCGCCATCAGGCCTAAGATAAAAAAAACGACATCAAATAACCTGTTTAATGACACAAAGCAACAGACATCAAAACATTGCATTTACATTTATGCATTTAGCAGACATTTTTATCCAAAGCGACTTACAGTGCATTCAGGCTATACATTTTTTCAGTATGTGTATTCCCTGGGAATTGAACCCACAACCTTTTGCGCTGCTAACGCAATGCTCTACCACTGAGTCACAGGAACACAGATCAAAACCCCACCACATCAAAACAATGACATGTAAAGCTTCAAAACAACTAATTGTATGCTAGATCCTATTTACATTAAGCCACTCCCAGAACTACTTCTCCATGTTTTAACTCTTAGCTTTATTTAGGACATGCCCTATGTACTTTCAAGCTAACAATTACCAAAGCCATTACTAAATAATAAAAAAAACAGAGGAACTCGGGCTGTTTTCCTCAATAATTGTATTTTATCTTGTTAATTTAAGTTGATCCTGCATTAGGAGCATTTAGCCTTAAGATTGATTTGTGAACGCTCTAAAGCCAGGTCTCAGAGCTAGCATTTATATCCAAACCATTAGAAAAAAAGTTCAGTTTTGCTGAGAAACAGTATGAAGAATTGTGAAGAATTTCAGGATTTATGTCACAATGTAACAAAATCTGTGATTATAAAAGTTACAAGTATTCTTTTGACAACATAGACTATGACATTCTCTTAGATAGCTTGATAATTATTTTGGTCCAAGCTATCCAACTATTAAATCGGTTTGTGTGAAGAGACACCTCATCAGACACAACTATGGAGTGCCACAGGGCTCAGTAAAGGGTCCTTTGTTTTTCTTTTTGTAAATGTTTACTATTAGAGATACGGTCATTAGTTTCCACTGTTATGACAATGATATCCAGTTTTAGATTTATTTAGGGCTGTCGCGATTCGTCGTGACTAGTTGATTTTTAAGAATCGTCGACTTCATTTTCTCACGCCGACTAACCAGAAAAATACCGGAAGTGGCAATTTCACAGACGAGAATCCATAAAACATTATTAGACTGTTTTCCAAGGCTGCATGATATATTAAACACATAAGCATACTTGTGAATTTACAAACGCAATGATTTAATTAAATAATTATATGCGATGCAGTTCTAATACAGTATGCACTTTAATTATTTAGATGGATGCCGGTTAAGTGTCTGCTTCACACAGCGGCTCCTTTCACAGTAGTTCCACAGAAACTTCTAATTTGCATGTGTGGAGCGTCTCAAACTCCATCTCTGCAAGTCTGCATGTTGTTGTGAGTTTGGGTTTATTATAACGTTCATCTGGGAATGCAACGTGTGCCATTTCATCAGATTTGTAAGGTATATCATTTATAAACCCACGCGAAAACATCGCAATTTCAAAATAAAAGCTCAAACCCTCACTCTGAGTTTACACGTTTTGATGTCCACATATTCATCTAATTATAGCGGCTATAACTTTTCTTTCCTAAAAAAAATGGCCAAATATTAAAGATTAAGTGGACATTTGAATTAAATGGTGCTTGGTCAATATTAAACAAGGAATAGATTGTGCAGTAATGTGTAGAAATAATTCAGGCGGCTAACCCCTGCAGGCCTCTGTTGTCATGCATTAGCTCTTTTGTTTATTATGCATTATGTATTTTAAGTTTTGTGCAATAAATCCATATGATTTCTTGCTTTTGATACTTTATTTGAACTAATTATTATTGCATCAGTGCTATTATATATGTATTTTAAGTCATTTTAAAGCTGTTGTTCACTTACATCTATCTTTATTACCACCAACAAAAATTCTTATAATTATAGGGACCCATGAAACCAGTTTTATTTCCAAATTCAGTTTTTTTCATATATATATATTAAATACTGCACATTGACATTTTTCACCTAAATAAATTCTGGTAGACTATTTCTGCTAAATACTCCTTTAAAAAGTGTTGTTTGATTATAATTGTATTATTAGACTAAAACACTAACATTCTTACACTATAATACTGAATTTTGGTTTCAGTGATTTGGACTATGAGAAAGAGTGCAATAAGCAAGTGTCCATGTTGCACTTTACTTTTGCTTTAAAAAAGGATTTCATAGAAATTTGGATTTCATTTGGTTTAATAAAATGTGATTTTTTTTTCCGGGAAATTAACCGTTTAGATTAATCAATTAATCAGTCGATAGATTAATCGAAATAAAATTAGTTGTTAGTGGCAACCCTAGATTTCTTCACAACCCTGACAAAAATTACAAAACTCTCAAGTTTTAGTCTAAGTTTTTCTAAGCAGTGTTTTAATGATAGCAAAGATAGAAGGGTAAGTGTGCCGTTTAGATCACCGTTGTGTAAAAGAACTGCTAAAAGTCATTTATATACATGTTTTCTCTCTTAAAAAGTAAAATAAGTGTATATGTCAACAGCATCGTAAATGAGATAAATTAGCTTATTGATGCAATTCAATACATCTCCGGTTTCATACGGATCACCTGGTCAAAGACATCCTTAAATGTTTCTATGTAGAGTTAAGTTTAATGATTCAATACAAATATATATAGTAAAACATTTTTTGTAACTTAGTGCCCCTTTATGTTGCAACTAAGCCAAGTTGTAAAGTACATGCGTGCGCAACCAGACCCTGGAGAAGAAACATTCATCCTAAATAAACTTCTGATCTCTTTAGTGTGCAATATGTGTGTCTTTGATTTGAACTGTTTGTGCCGCTCACAAACTTTCAAACCGTTTGATTAAAATAATGTATGCTGCAGTTTATTATAAATTTACTGGCCACTGACTGTTTAATTTGCTTGCCAAAGCCCATCAATTGAAGAAACACTGTAGACAGCATGTCGAAACTATAGCAAACTCTGTCAACAGGTGATGTTTTACTTAATTAGTTATCTTGTGTTTTTGACATATGACTCACTTACTGTTTGTTCTAATGATTATCTACTGCTATTTACATCATTTTCAGGTATGTTAGTATGTTTCAATGATAAAATTTTGTAAACTGTGTTTTCACTCCTTTGACTTTTACGAGGCTCTGAATATCTGAAAAAAACAAGGAAAGTGTGTTCAAGCGCCAGCAGAAAACAGTGTAAAGAAATACTCTTTGAGAGAAGCAGTCTTTATCAGCGGAAGTTAAAAGTAAGGTAGGTGTATTTACTTGTCTCAGTGTTTAGCGCAGTTGTCGTTGCTAGGAAACACTTGATTTGTTTACTGTGTGGAGACGTGCTGATATTGCGCTTGGTCTCATTCAGTATTGCATATCTTGAAGGGGTTGCACAGACTAATCGACTTCAGTGCTCTGCCATGACGGTTTCAGCTTGACGTCGACTAGTTGCTGGTCCTATAGAGAGCGCAGCAGGATAAGAAATTACGCTTCGTTTCCAAACAAATGACAAATAAATGCATACTCCGAAAGCGCTGCTGCACTGTAACGCACACACATAGCTACAGACAGTAGCACGTACAATACATCACACGCACAGAAATGTTCTGTGATTTCTCAGTAAAATAGCTTAGAAACTGAGAAGTTCTAGCATATATTTCGTAATAACTAAATCCCAAAGCTTTCTTACTAGTAGAAAGATGCTGTCAGGTAGAATTAATTCACACGCAACCGCTCTCACTAATGCATTCATTCATATAAATGTAATCTTTACTGTGCTACTTATCTGTATCTGATTTAGAACGAGCAGATATCTGTGAGAAATATAACGACCCAAAGACAAAATAACTGATCAAAATAAGCTGTTATAGGAGCAATAGTCATGTGGGCAGCACTGTGTCATATGCCTCAGCTGTACACAAGGTGTTCGAGTCTCAGCTCCAGCTTTATTTGTTAATTAATGACGTCCTCAGCGACATCGACTTTCGTCACATAAAAGTCGACTTTAGAAAATCAGAGGTCGTTCAACCCCTAGTATCTTGTCAGTGTCTGCGTTAGCTTGGCCATTTGTTGTGGAAAAAATAAGGAAAGTGTGTCCAGCTGAATTAAATTAGTATTTTGTTAGACCGGTATAAAAAAAGCTTAGTTTACCGCAGCAGCAGTTGCATGAAGGCCTCCTCGTGTGAAGACCGAAGAGTGTAAAGACCATCGACTCATCCATGTGACTCCACCGGGCAGGGACACCGGCAAAGGATATAAGTATCGCTTTTGATTTATCCTCTTTTCTACTACTTGTTTCAGTTTTTAATAACCATTTCTTACTAGGTGTAAGTTGTGTTTTTACTGATAAACTACTGTCGTTTGATTTGTATTTGTTATCTATTTTAATTTTAATTATATTATGTCAGAATTTATTATGTCTGTATAGGTCTTATCAAGTTTGTTTTATTTAATTTTAGTTATTTTAATACGTCAACAAACTAAATGGAAATTAAATCATATATATTGATTTTCTAAATGTGTATGTATATATATACACACACACTCACCGGCCACTTTATTAGGTACACCTGTTCAATTGCTTGGTAACACAAATGGCTAATCAGCCAATCACATGGCAGCAACTCAATGCATCTAGGCGTCTAGATGTGGAGAAGACGACTTGCTGAAGTTCAGACCGAGCATCAGAATGGGGAAGAAAGGGGATTTAAGTGACTTTGAATGTGGAATGGTTGTTGGTGCCAGACGGGCTGGTCTGAGTATTTCAGAAACTGCTGATCTACTGGGATTTCCACGCACAACCATCTCTAGGGTTTACAGACAATGGTCCGGAAAAGAGAAAATATCCAGTGAGCAGCAGTTGTGTGGATGAAAATGCCTTGTTGATGTCAGAGGTCAGAGGAGAATGTGCAGTAACTCAAATAATCACTCGTTACAACCAAGTGGGGCTGTTTAAAAAAAAAAAAAAAAAAAAGCCAAATCGAATATGCTTCAAATTTAAAATAAAAATCCACATTCGAATGCAAACCGCTGCATTGTAGTTTTAGGCTAGGCACACTAAATGCGATGACAAGGTTTTTTTTTTAGCCTGAACCCACTCGATGCGGTGCTGCACATTCATAATATTGCGTAAAAAGAGAACATCAATGTTGTTTACCTTAAAACTGAAACCAAGCTGTTCACACAGAACGCATATTTATTGCCTTTTCTAGAGGGACATCTATCATCGTTGCACTCGCGTCTCACACAAGAGCCCAAAGACATGTACAATTAATGTAAGTTCAACTTTAAAAAAAACAGTAATTACTAGATTAAGAAACTAGCTTGCTAGCGAATGTGCATATTAACAGCGTAAACATGAACCTTGCGATCATATGATTAAATGTTAATAAATTAGGTGTATCAGCAATGATGAATCTTTGAGTTTAAAGCAGCTCTGACAGAAAGGCAGCGTGTGCCGCTGACAGAGAAGCGCTGTTTGAGATATGTGCTCTTTTACTGAATGCATAACTTACATTTCACAGCATATTCTCCATCTGTAAATGTTAGAAAGCCATGGAAATATTTCCATCTTGCGCTTTTTCGCTTAACTCCACAGACTTGGTTCTGAACACGTGCCACCGCGCGCCAAGCAATGAAATATGAGCGCAATAACTCTGGACTAAAATATACATTTAACTGAAATGTTTGTAGTTGGACATTTTAAACCTACAAGTAAGTGTATTTGTATGATAGCACTAAATGTAAAGTGACTGTAATGGGGTAATCAAAATAGCCTTTTTACTCGTCAACATTCGTCAAAAATATAATTTTCAACATTTAAATAAGGATCAAATGACCGAGTTCAGCTTTGATAATTAAGACCAACCTATTAGTTCCTCTGTATCTTCTTGTTTGACTCTGAATGCTTCTTCAATATTCACGTCTTCACTCTCCTCTTTAATAAACGCCATCTTTATAGCGTTCACGTGGATATGTGTTGCTTCAACGAGCGTTCTTCTGCCTCTTTAGGCACTGTCGTGTTTGGGAAGAGAAAGAGAAACATTCATGAAAACATTTGCACATGTGAAAAGCTGTCATTGTATGTCGGTGTTCTCAGTTTCAAAATCATTTAGTAAACTAAGCTCTGGGTGTCTAAAAAGCTCTTGTTTCTCTCACTCCTGCTTGCACGAGACTGAACTCGTGTTTACGATACACTGATTCACGAAAAGTGTCCAAATGAGACGCACTTTGTGCGGATATGCTTTACTCACAAACATAACGCTCACTGATGTTAGATAATGCATTGCAGTGTTATATTTAATGATAATTCTTTCTACAGTTCTTGTACAATTACAAACGTATATGAACTCATTTAAACACTGTTTATTGGTTAAAACGCAAACCTTTCTTCAGCCGAATCACGACAGACGCGGGAGCGTGGCGCGGCCTTATGACGTCACATCGTCAGATCAAAATAAAAGTCCTCCTCCTCCTCTTCTTTTATTTTACTGACTAACTGGTGCATTGAGCATATGCTGCAACCTGCTGTTACAAGTCATGTTCACACACACAAATCACAAACGAGCATGTACATTTACATACATAAAAGGAAATTAATTAAATAATGTCAGAGGTATTGAGAGTTGCATTCTTATTTAAACACATACTGTTCGGTGATGTGCTGAAAATAATACAGATAGGAAATGTTTATTTCACATCCAATAGGCCTATGTGAAATATGTGTAAGGTTTAGGTGCAGAACCATTTATACCATGAATTAGGAATATATGAGAGATGGCTGACAGTAGGCTTTGTTTGTTTTTACTTGAACAGATGCTGGTTTAATCATAACACGGTGATATTGTGTGTATTTAACAAACCAATGAATAAAGTGATACATCATGTGGAAAATAATATAGCTTCAAATATTGCAAACAAATATTCTATTTCACTCTCCTGTAGATTCAAAAGGCAGCTGATGCTTATTTTTCCTGGCATCCATTCCTCAACACTAACACTGGCACCATCTTTACTGATAGTATTCCCCACCTGTCTGTCATGCTCTTGAACTCTACATATATACAAAACAATAAATAAAATATAAAAAATACTGAATTATGTTCAAGAACAACAGCCACAGCAATTGCATAAATTGTAGCTGAAATATAGATAACAATACACAGTGTCCAACTTAGTGGACAGATGATTAATCATAATTTCATCCCATTCTAATATCAACACTTGAACATCGAATAACGGTATTACTTCTTGAAAGTACTTGCATTTCACGGATTCAAGGCCTGAAAAGTAGGCTACTTGAAAACAAACATAGGTCCTTGAAAGTGCTTGAAATACATTTAGTTTATGGCGCTATTTCAAAAAGTGTCCTATATGTTCTGCTGTCAACGACAGAACGAAACAGCACTAATGATTGGGGTGGAGATGGGGTAGCGCGAAAACCCTTTACTTTCTGACCATTACCACCGGCTCCCGCACCGCGTGTGTCCTGCACACATTCTATAGCGTAGCTTCCGCGCTATCAATAGGCTATGCGGGGCATTCAAATCAAATTAGAATAAGTGCTCGTAGTTCACTTGCACTTTCGATTTTGCGATCACGCGCACTTTGTGTAAAGTGAGCACACCTAACAGTGCGTGCATAATTATTAGGCACGGTGATATTCTGATCATATTTTTATCCCATGCACATTTTACCAATATCAAACCACATCAATCGTAATAACTACTATTAATTTTGTATGTAATCATTTGTCCATGAAGACTGGAAGGGCAAAACTCCTTATATTCAGGTTTGCAGAATTATTTTACTGATGAAATGAGATTTCACTCCGACTGAAAAGTAAAAAATGATTAAATCTTCATGAGAAATACTCAAAACTAATGCAATACAGAAATTGCACTGTTAAGACATGACAACTGTTCAGCGAAATGCTCAATAGGTCAGAGGAGTCCGATAAAAACAGGTGGAGAAGAAAAGACGCATGACCCTCACTTAATAAGAATAACATGCTGATTTGATTTATTATATATAGGCGTTATAGAGATTGTTCAGTGCTCCGTGATGTTAACATCATTTTGGATATGAATAAAATGTATCCAAAACGACGTGACTATCTTTTCTCTTTTTATTTAATTTACTCACATCGGCCCTTGAAAACCTCTCCTTTAACACACTTGTCCGAGAAAAGGTGCAGGGGAAGAGTTTAGGTTGTATTAAAAGTCGGGGGGACACCTCCCCTGCGTATTGTACACCCCCGCTACAGAGAGCCACCGCAGAGGGACGAAAGAGCCGCATGCGGCTCGTGAGCCGTGGGTTGCCGACCCCTAACCTAGGCTATTTGTGTTCAATCATTAACCTTAAACCACTAAAAAGTCACATAATAAATAAGAATAAACAAATCAATAAGTTTGCATTCGTATGCATTCGTATTTACTCATTTAGGCTGCGAACTGCTTGTTTAAAAAAAACACACTAAGACTAGCTTTTCTAAATATTTTATATTCTATCTATTTGTTTTCTTTTTATTTATTATACAATTAACAAAAGCAAAAAAGGCCTCTAACACAAGCTTGCTCTACTCTTTTTCTATTATATCTGTTTCTTTTTATTTATTATATAATAAAAACAAACCTTGATAAGTGTACCGTCTTAAGCTAACTGAGACTTGTTATAGCACTTGCATATCATTGCTCTTTTGTTGATTTTTATTGCTTCCATTGTCCTCATTTGTAAGTCTCTTTGGATAAAAGCATCTGCTAAATTACTAAATGTAAATGTATTTTTAATATCAATGCTGTTTAAAACTATAGAGCCATCCCCTGACCATTATAATGTGACGAATTCATAGCTCATTTAAAGGTAATGTCACAGCTAAATTAGAGTAATTTGGACAGTCACGCTAAATGGAGTCGAGGAGTCAATTCCATCGACTCCTATGATGGGAGTCGGAGGAAGGCATCAAGGCTCGTCCAAATCCAAAGTTAGCTTCACTTCCTGTCTCATGAGATGCCTTCATCTGATCAATTTCTGAAGGCAGCATAGATGTATCCTCCGCTGCCTTTGATATCCCACAATCCTGTGCGGTGACGGTTGAGCTGAAAAATAAAGATGTCGTCTGAAAGTTGCATTTTGTGGATAGTTTGTGTGTAAATGTATATTTCTAATTAACTTTTGATGTTATTTCTAGCGGGAAATTAGTATTATAGTAATTCAATATTTGCTTAGTTATCACCAAAACTCGTTCTATTTTGTTGTTGACTATTAAATCATTACACTGCCTCAGAAGCCTGTCCGGAATTAGTTTCGTGAGGTGCCTTCGTGTAAAAACACTGCCTGCAAAGTCATTGCCTCATAAGGCAGCTGCCCAAGATTTCAGATGCAGCCATAGAGTCAGGTAAGTCAAGCATGCAATTTTTGAGACCAGGCAGTGAGTGTGTGGGAGGAGTGCAATGATATAGTGCTGCTGATTAGTGCTGACGGGTGGCGGTGATCAGAATTCAGGGGATTGGGATCTGGTGAGTGTTGTTGGTGGAGACTGCAGTGACTGTGGTGACTCTCTGACAATAGGTTTTTAACATTTTAAAAGCTCTTTATCCCAAAGATACTACATACTAGTCAGTGTATTCAGTAGATGTTAATTGATGTGAGACATGCCGTGAGATCCAAGACAAATGTTGGAAAGAATTCCAACATAAAGTGTAATTGGATTGAATAATTGAATTAAAAAGTAATATTAAAGCTAACAAATGCCTCTAGTTTTATTAATTTTACATATCTTTGAAGTTTGGGCAAAAACTCGTGGAAGTGATGTGTTTTCGTGCATTTAATTTTTTCATTTGGTGATTGTGAAACACTAAATACATCACTTACATGATTTTATGGTGAAAAGTCAAAAGTCAAAGTCAGCTTTATTGTCAATTCTACCACATGTACCGTACATACATACAGAGAATTGAAATTGCATTACTCTCTTACTCCCTGGTGCATACAGATAACACTAAACACTAACAGTAGAACGCACAAATATACAAATAAGGACATGTAGAAAGAAAATAAAAAATAAATAAAATAATAATAATAATAAAAAAATAGATAAGTGGCATAAGGCACATGGTAAATAGTGCAAACCAGTGAAATACACAGACAGTGCAGAATATGGATGGTGTAGTGCAAAGAGCTTATTAAGTCTATTTTATTAAAGTGACGAGAGAGCAGTCTTTATTCAGACTGTCAGAAGAGGTAGTTAAATGAGTTCAGTCCAATGCTGTACAAAGTGACTGGTGCTTGTCACAGTGTGTGTGTGTGTGTGTGCGTGTGCGGGGGTGTGGGTGTGGTGTGTGTGTGTGTGTGGGGGGGGGGGTCAGAGTTCAGTGGTGCGTGGTGTAAGAGAGGGGAGGGGGGGCAAGGACGGGAGGGAGTTCAGCTTCCTGATGTGATATTTGTAATGCTAATTGTGTCAATTTTGATCAGGAACAATCCACTGTGACTTTAATTTAGTGTAGGCGGCGCAGCAAAGATAGACTCGGTGCCGATACGATCACGGCACTGCCGCTTCTGCTCCTGCTACGCGCTGTCGCGCCGCCTCTACGTGCGTGTGAATGCTCTAATCCAGTGGGGGCATATAACATTGTTCTGAGTACCCCCACTTAAACCGCAGTCACACCTTTGCCATTAAGGGACAATATTTTCCACCTTAAAATAATTTACAGGGGCATGTTTTACCTTTAGGCAATGTTTTTTCTAGCCTTACTAACTGCATGGCATGTTTTATATCATATTCTTACCATTCCATTAAGTGTATTATTAATGCAATAAATAAATGATGGCAAAACGAAGTGATACTTGTAGATTTAAAACTAAAATCACCAGTAGGTGGCGGTTAGTCACCGTCTTAATGAGCGAGGCGTCACATCATTAATTCATTCATTCAGTAAGGAAGCAAAAAGCTGTAGTTATGAATGGATTATTAATCACTGACTCTCCGAGTCGTTCAAAGCTGCAGATTCATTCACTAACGAAACACCGCTGTTGGAGACACACACCAGTTCTGTTGAGGATTTCATTGTAACTGTAAATATTTAATTGTAAAATATAACAAACAACTTTGACAATATTGTTTTTAAAATGTAAGCTACATTTTAAATGTAAAATATTCACTTAATATTACCTTTTTGGTTGAACTGTTATTTAAAATCAATTTCACATTTGCAATCGCTTGGATATTCAGGGAAAATTGCATTCTTGCTCGTAATTTGAACATGAAACAATAACTCGCAAAGGGTGTTTCTGTATCAACGAGGGTTTCTTAAATCAAGCTCAATGTACAGTCCATCAATATTTGTTCTTCATGCTATTTAGTGCTACAAATCTACTATAAAGATACATTGAACAACAGCACGATTTGCTAAAGCAGCATATTTAGTGGGCATCATATTATACGCTCGCTGCTTGTGTGCATGCGGTCATTTCTGACCGCAAAAGAAGAGGTAATTCGATGTCATTTGACTGTTTACGGCACTCCCGTTTTCCTGTTTCTATACCAGAAGCGACATTTTGCTTGTAAGAAACAAATACTCGGTTTTAATGTTACTTTAATTTGGGGTAGAATTAAATGACTTCCAAAACTCAGCATTTTGTTCATGTACCCCCTCCGTGCACCTCACGTACCCCAGTTTGAGAGCCACTGCTCTAATCTGTTAACATGGGCGGCGAAAAAAATATGCGCTGCTTATGCCCTGCTTACGCCCTGCTTACGGGTGCAGTGTGAAACCGGCGTGAGTTTAAACTTGAACTGAAAGTTGACTTACCTTGAGATGGGAAATTCAAGTTTTTGGTTTCAGAACGGCTGAATTGTGTTTCACGATGAATTACACCATTGCAACAGCTCCCGCGAAAAAGACGTTCACATACTTCCGAGTCAATGCGTAACTTTGATTTTTAATAACTCTTTGTAACTGTCAAAGACATGTTTTCACAGAGTTGTACATTGTTTCTGTTATAAATTCATATTAATTTGAGTTAATTCATTGTTTTAAATACTTGACTGAAATGTTTGAATGTCATATTCAGTGTAATAAGTAGCAAAGGGGGCTCCCTTGAAATGTTTAAAGTTAAGGGTTCTTTAAGAAAGAGTGACTATTGAAGCGTAACAGGTCATATGTTGAGCGCGGGACCATTGCATTATGGGTTGAACTAACATGGATGCAAAGAGAAACGCTAATGATGCAGAGCCTTAAAAAGAGTTCCTTTATCTGCATGGTCTAAGATAACACGGTAATTCATCTTTAAATCTGTTGCATTTTGTGTATAATGTTGTTTATATCAGTTTACGTAAACGATGTTATGTGTAAATAGCGATGTCATCGGATTCAGATTTGTCGCACATGTTCACTTGCATATCAGCTGACATTTGAATGAGAGACTGTGAAAAAGGACTGTGAGAAATGCATATTTTGAACATTATATGTTTTATTTCTTGTAGTTTTCATGGTGTTTGCTGAAAAGAGAGAGACAGAGACACAAATAAACAGCAAAAGACATCAGTATGAAGCGTGGCTATCATTTCATTAGACCAGTGCAGCTACAGTGAAAACGTAACCCCAGAAAAGCCGACAGCTTCCAGTGTGGAACGGTACCGGTCGGATTAGAAGAGTAAGCAAGATCGCGGGAGCATCGCGTAGGAAAAGACGTCCGAGTAGAGGAAACGATCGCGGCAGCATCGCGTGGGCAGAAAGCGTCAGAGAAGAGGCTTGTCGTTTCACAGCTGTCACAGACGAGGAAAGTACCGCAACCCGACCACTAGAGGGCGACATTCATCCGTGTAGACTACGGACTACAGCCAGCAAGTATCATTTCTACAGGCTTCAGAGTACAGTGTTTATTCCATTGTTGTTTCAAGCAGAAGAGTTCTGCTCTGCAGTTAACTGCAGGTTTGACTGTGCTACATCTACATCTCTATGGACATTTATAAAAAAAAAAAATAAAAAAAAACATGTAAAGTGTTATAATATATTGCTTTAATTGATTTATGCTTTAGTAGTGACATTGTTGTGCTAAGAGTACTTGTGTTCTGAGAGTAATAGTTAAGTAACCAACTACTAAAGTGTTTTGGTTAACATTTACAATGTCAGTCCGTGGAGAAAAATCACAATGTGATGATTCAAGTGAGCAAATTGAGACCATTCAAGCAGAGTTGACTAGGTTAAACGAACAATTAAAATGTCAAACTAATGATGTTGAAAGGGAAAGATTAGAGTCACTCATAGGTGATGTACACTCTAATATACAGTCACTTCAAACGGCGATAACAGAACCTAATGCTGCCACTTCAAAAAGAGATGAACCCAGGAGATCCTCACGAGAGAGAAAGTTAACTCCAAAAATGCAGGAGCTTAAGCAGCAAGAAGTTTCCCAAAAGGAGAGTAAATTCATCAAGTTGTATGAAAGCTGGAAAGAATAAGTTAAAGCCACACGTACCAAACTTAAGGGTGAGTGCTCTGACCAAGACTTAAGTAACCTGATGGATAGTGTAGAGGGAATGGAAAGTCAAGTGAAAAATGTCTATGAACTTATAAGATCTCAATCAGTTCCTTCTACTGAGATTAGAAGAAAAATGGATTCCTGTACAGCAGTGACTGCAGATTTGATGGGGCTGATGAAAGTGCGATTGAGTGAAGTGGGGCTAGAGGAATTTGATGTTAATGCAGAAGATTCAAGAATTCGTATGATGCTTGACAAAGAGTATGCTCAGTCAATATTTTCGTCTACAAGGTCCAAGTCTATTCGTAGTTACCGTTCAAGCTGCTCATTAGATCAGCAAAGCATCACTGCAAAAAGAGCAGAGTGTGCCGCACAGTTGGCTGCAAAGCAGGCAGAGATAAAGATGGAGGAGGCTATTGCAACTCAAAGGCTAGAACTTAAAAGACTGGAGAATCAGAGAGATCTTCAGGTAATAGCTGCAAAGCTCAGGGTATACTCTGAAGATAACTCAGGTGAGTCCTGTAATGATAGTATAGCAGCAAGCAGTGAGGTAGCCAATTGCCCTTTAGTATCTCCTAAGGAAATTAAAAAAGAACAAGCATGTAAGGACGGTAACAAGGAACAAAGAGACAGTAGTAATGAAGCATCAATTGTACAAGCGTTACATGACACAATGGTTCTCAGCAGACTTCCTGCACCTGAGCCCTCAGTTTTCACAGGGGACCCACTTAAGTTCTTAGAGTGGAGAACAAGTTTCAAGGCATTAATAGAACGACGATGCACAAATCCAGCTGATAAGTTGTTCTACCTACAAAAATATGTCAGCGGTGAGGCACAATCTGTATTGGAAGGAAGCTTCTACAGAAAGGACAATGAAGCCTATGATCAGGCATGGGAAGCACTAAATTCTCGGTATGGCCATCCATTTGTAATTCAGCGTGCATTCAGAGAAAAACTGAATAACTGGCCAAAGATTGGCTCAAGAGAGTCAGTTAAACTGAGACAATTCAGTGATTTTCTGACAGCCTGTAGCAATGCCATACCGCACATTAAAGGGCTTCAGGTGTTAAATGACTGTGAGGAGAATCAGAAAATGCTTCAAAAACTCCCTGACTGGATGACATCTCGTTGGAATCGGCATGTAACAATACAGCTGAGACAATTTGAGGAATACCCTAGTTTCAAAGAGTTTGCTGATTTCGTGGCGCAAGAAGCAGAAATAGCATGCAACCCTGTAACCTCCTTTCACGCCTTGAAGCTCTCTGAAGAAAAGCCATCTAGAGAAGTTAAGCGCTCAAAGGCTAATGCATTCATCACTAATGTGAAAGCATCAGATAAATCAAGAACAGTGTCAAAGTCATACAGTGTTGGAGTAAGCAACTCAGAGGATTCAAGCACATCCAATAAAGTCAACACTGTGCCTTCAGTTTCAAACCCAGTCACTTGCAGGTGTTGTGGGGAAAGCCACTCCATCCACAAATGCCAAATGTTTACCAGTAAGTCTGTGGAGGACAAAAGAAAGTTCATATTAGACAATAACCTATGCTTTGGCTGTCTTAGGAAAGGACACATCTCAAAGGATTGCAGGAGTAAAGCTACTTGTAATATATGCAAGAAACATCATCCAACACCACTGCATGAAGACCGCCCTTCTTCTGCAGCAGTCACATTTTCTCATGCTATGCAAGCAGAACAAAACACGTCTTCCCTTTCCTGTTGCGTAGACAGTGGCGATGGTGGGAGTACATCGATGATAGTGCCTGTATGGATTTCTTCAACTTCCACTCCTGAAAGAGAGACCTTAGTTTATGCCCTTCTGGATACACAGAGCAGCAACACCTTCGTGGATCAAGAGGTATGTGAGAGGATGGGAACAATTTCAGAGCCAAACAAGTTAAAGCTTACCACAATGATGGGAAAGGATTATGTTGTTCAAAGTGAAAGAGTTAGTGGGCTCAGAGTTAGGGGGTTTTCCTCTCATGGCTTAATCAGTTTGCCACCTGCCTATACCAGAGACTTCATTCCACTTGAACGTTCCCACATTCCTACTCCTGAAACCGCTAGAAGGTGGAATCATCTGAATGAAATTGCTCTGGAAATCCCAATGCTCCTGGATTGTAAAGTCGGACTCCTGATAGGTTACGATTGCTCAAGAGCTTTGGCACCACGCCAAGTCATAACAGGAGGTGATGATGAACCGTATGCCATCAGGACAGACTTGGGTTGGAGCATAGTTGGCTGTTCACCAAGGATTGCAAAGTCAACTGAAGTTACAGGCCTGTGCCATCGTGTATCTGTTAAGGAACTCCCAATATTGACACCTACCTCTGTCATCAGAGCCCTTGAATCAGACTTTAAAGATACAAGTCCAAGGGAAAGGAGCATATCACAAGATGATATACAGTTCACTCAACTTATGAATGAGAAAATTCACCAGAACTCAGAGGGACACCTCAAGATGCCCCTCCCCTTTAAGACACGCCCACAGTTACCTGAAAATAAGCAGCTGGCTCTGGTCCGGTTGAAGCGTCTGAAAGGAAAATTTGAGAAAGATCCAAAATTCAAGGATGATTATGTAAAATTTATGGAAGATGTCTTCAAGGATGGTGATGCAGAGAGAGCCGAACACCAACTCCAGGCAGGAAACGTCTGGTATATTCCTCACCAGGGGGTATATCACCCTAGAAAACCAGAGAAGATTAGAGTTGTGTTCGATTGTTCTGCCAAATATGATGGCACTGCATTAAATGATCACTTGTTAACTGGACCTGATCTCACTAACGGGCTAACGGGCGTACTCTGCAGGTTTCGCAAATATCCAATCACAGTTATCTGTGATGTAGAAAGGATGTTCCACAGGTTCCATGTAAATCAGGAAGACAGAGATTACTTACGGTTCCTCTGGTGGGAAAATGGCGATACAAACTCAGAGCCCAAGGAATATCGCATGAAAGTCCACCTTTTCGGAGCAGCATCCTCTCCTGGCTGTGCGAATTATGGAATGAAGTATCTTGCATGTCAAAATGAAAAAGAGTATCCAGCAGCAGCCAGTTTCATCAAAGGTAATTTCTATGTCGATGATGGGCTCATTAGTGTGGAAAGTGTGGATGCAGCTATCAAACTAGTCCAGGAAGCCCGAAATGTGTGTGCAAAAGGGAAATTGCGTCTACACAAGTTCATCTCAAATGACAGAAAGGTCATGGAGTCTATCCCTGTCAGTGAGCAAGCCAGTGGTGTTCAGGATGTGGAGCTCGGTTCTGATGAACTTCCAGTCCAGACGGTGTTGGGAGTTAAATGGAGTGTAAATAGTGACACCTTTTCATTTAAAGTAACCCTGGATGAGAAACCAGCAACACGGCGAGGAATCCTCTCAAAAGTAGCATCTGTGTTCGATCCATTAGGTTTCCTGGCTCCCTTCCTTCTATTAGGAAAGAAAGTACTACAGGAGATGTGCCAAAGGGGCATTGAATGGGATGACCCACTCCCCAAAGAGTTAATGTCGCAATGGACTAGCTGGCTAAACGAATTGAAAAATCTGCACAATTTCCAGATTGCAAGATGTTTTGCTCCTGAACATCTAGGGACTATTCAGAAGATCGAACTCAAGGTTCAAGGTTTCTTTATTTGTCACATAATAAATTATACAGGGTATAATCAGAAGTGAAATGTAGATCAAATCAGGTCCGCTCAGTGGACAGTGCAAAATAATAAAAATTGAATAAAAGTAACACAACACAAGAGCATATATATATATATATATATATATATATATATATATATGTAAAAGGGAGAAATAAGGAGTAAAATGTGCAATGGAATAAAAAGTGCAAAACAAATAAGATGTGCAAAAACAGTATATTGGGACTTAATAAGTAGTAATATGAACAAGAGGGATGAGAGGGATGTGCAAACGGGTTGTACCAGGTATGTACACATAGCAGCAATACAGAAGATGGTAAATGTAAATGAGTCTTGTAAATGTTTATGAAACTGAGTTTGTGTTAAGGAGCCTGATGGCCTGAGGAAAGAAGCTCCTCCTCAGTCTCTCAGTTCTTGCCATCATGCTCCTGAAGCGCTTGCCAGATGGCAGTAAACGGAAAAGATGGTTGCCGGGGTGGTTTGAGTCCTTGATTATTTTAGCAGCTCTGCTTTTGCAGCGTTTGAGGTAGATGTCCTGCAGAGAGGGGAGAGCAGACCCTGAGATGCGCTCAGCCAGGCGCACGACTCTCTGTAGAGCTTTGCAGTCCTGGTTCGAGGAATTACCATACCACACTGAGATGCACTGAGTCAGTACACTTTCTATGGCCCCTGAGTAGAACGTTTTCAGGATTGCTGGTGAGACCCTGAATTTCCTCAGCTGTCGTAGATGGTACAGTCTTTGCCTGGCTTTCTTAACCTGAGTCTGAATGTGTGTTGTCCATGTCAGGTCCTCGGAGATGTTTACACCGAGGTACTTGAAGCTACTCACCCTCTCCACAGGGGTCCCACTGATCATAAGAGGAGTGTTGTGCCGCTGCTGTCTCTTCCTGAAGTACACGATCAGCTCCTTAGTTTTGCTCACGTTCAGAGAGAGACAGTTGTCCTGGCACCATGATGTGAGTCTCTCTACCTCATCCAAGTATGCGGCCTCATCATTGTTGTTAATGAGGCCCAGAACCACAGTATCATCAGCAAATTTAATGATGGAAGTGGAACTGTGAGAGGACACGCAGTCGTGGGTGTATAGAGAGTATAGCAAGGGACTCAGGACACAGCCCTGTGGGGCTCCTATGTTCAGGGTGATGGAGTTGGAGGTGAACTGGCCGACTTTCACCACTTGTGGTCTGGCGGTGAGGAAATCTTGAATCCAGTCACAAAGTGAAGAGGTTATGCCGAGGTCTGAGAGTTTAACTGCCAGCTTGGTGGGGACTATAGTATTAAAAGCGGAGCTATAGTCAATGAATAGCAGCCTTACATAGTTGCCATTTTTACTGTCAATGTGTGTGAGGGACGAATGCAGGACCTGGGAGATGGCATCATCAGTAGACCTATTTGGCCGATAGGCAAACTGAAGAGGGTCCAAAGATGGAGGAGCAAATGTGTTTCTTTAAAAGTCTCTCAAAAACCTTCATGACTGTCGATGTGAGCGCAACTGGACGATAGTCATTCAGGCAAGAGGGTTTACTGTTCTTAGGCACAGGGATTATGACACATTTTTTAAATGGGGTGGGAACAACAGAGGTAGCGAGGGACTCATTAAATATGGATGTAAACAACCCAGCCAGCTGATCAGCACAGGACCTCAGAAAGCGGCCAGTAATCCCATCAGGTCCTGCTGCTTTCCTGACGTTCACTCTCTTTAGTTCCCTTCGAACCTCGTCCTCCGACAGAGTGAATACATGATCATCGCTGCTTTGTCTCTGCTCTGACGCGCTGATCGGCAGAGTCGCGCCGCCATTTCCTTCAAAGCGGCCGTAGAAAGTGTTTAGCTCTTCAGCCAGCAACGGATCCGCTCTCACCTCTGCAGAGGAGTTGTTTCCAGAGGAACAGATGGTCTTCAGCCCCTGCCACATGCGTCGAGAGTCATTGAGCTGGAAATGTGACTCAATTTTCTCACTGTACCGGCGTTTTGCGGCTCTAACTGCCCGACGGAGAGAGTAGCATGATGCCTTGTACTCACTCATGTTTCCTGACAAAATACCGGCGTTGTATGCGGCAGTGCGATGGTTAACCGCATCACGGATTGTTCTGTCCACCCACGGTTTCTGATTTGAGAAAGTCTTTATTGTTACCATTTCAGTGGCCTGTTCGGTTAGCGTGGAGACAAAGCTCAATGCTACCTCCGTGAATTCGCTGACGTCAGATGAACTCGCCCGGAACATGTCCCAGTCGACGTCATCAAGAGACGCCTGTAGCGTGGCTTCAGAGTGCGAGGACCAGCGCGTCACTTCCTTCTCCACCGGGGGAGCGTGAACTATCCGTTGTTTGTATTTCCGGTGTGAGGAAAATGGCGACATGGTCTGATTTTCCTAAAGCCGGCAGTGAGTGGGCTTTGTAGGCATTTTTGAACTGGGTGTAGCAATGATCGAGAGTATTCAGTCCTCTGGTTGGACAGGATATATGCTGATGAAAGTTAGGCATGGCCTGCCTGAGGTTGGCTTTGTTAAAGTCCCCCGTGATGATACATGCAGTGTCAGGATGTTTGTTTATATATCCGCTGAGCACGTCGTGGAGATTGGACAAAGACAAGCTAGTATCTGCATGTGGTGGTATGTAAACGGCAGTAACGACGATTGATGAAAACTCCCGGGGCAGATAGAATGGGCGGCAGATAATGGAGAGATGTTCCAGGTGAGGCGAGCAGGAACGCGACAGAATGGAGATATTTCTGTGGTCGCACCATTTTTTTGTTAATAAAGAAACACACTCCACCACCTTTGGTTTTACCGGCCACGGCTGTTCTGTCCATCCGTAAAACAGAGAAGTTATCAGACGGCGTTACAGCGGTGTCCGGGACCATCGGCGTGAGCCATGTTTCAGTCAAACAAAGGATGTTGCAATCTCTAATGTCCCATTGGAAACTTATCCTGGCTCTAAGATCGTCCATCTTATTCTCCAAGGATTGGACATTAGCGAGCAGAATACTCGGTAGAGGAGGACTGTGGGCCCTTTTCCTCAGTCTGTTACGAATTCCAGCACGTTTCCCGCTGTGTTTCTTTCGCCTCCTGGTATTATTGAGGTGGCCTTTAACTTCGGTGCTCCGAAGTATCTCCAATGGCCACGCTGTATCCGTGGATAAAGTGACCTGGATCAGGTTAATGTAGCGCTGTCCAATGTCCAAAAGTGTTCTTTTATCGTACATAATCATTGCAGACGTTACACGTGTAAAATGAGAAGTAAAAAAAGGTAACAAAAAGCACATAAAAGCACAATTTTGAGCGGAGCTAATTCACAGGCGACTGAACTCCATCACTTTTCAGATGCGAGTAGCCATGGCTATGGTCAGTGCTCATATATTCGAGTATTGAGTGAAGACAAAGTGCACTGCTCCTTTGTCATTGGCAAGGCAAGGGTTGCGCCCACCAAGATTGTGACTATACCCAGGCTTGAGTTAACAGCTGCGGTGATCTCTTCAGCGGTCAGTAGCATGTTAAAGGAAGAGCTGGAGCTCAAAATTGACCAAGAATATTTTTGGACCGATTCAAAGGTAGTCTTAGGCTACATTAACAATGAAGCCCGTAGGTTTCACATTTTCGTAGCGAATCGAGTCCAAAGAATCAGAGAAACCACTGATCCTGCACAGTGGCATTATATAGACACCGAACAAAATCCTGCAGATCACGCATCCAGGGGCCTCAAGTTGTCTGAGTTGATCAATTCAAATTGGCTCACTGGACCCAAGTTTCTCTGGGAAAGAGAAATTGTCACATCAAAAATGACTCCAGAGCTTCTGATTGGTGATCCTGAAATCAGGACAACGAAAGTGCTACAAACAGAGGTAGCAAATGATGATAATTTTGTGGAGAGGTTTAATCGGTTTTCGAAATGGCACACTGCATTGAAAGTTGTCGCTCGAATCCAGCAATTAGCAAGAGACAAGACAGTTAAACCCATAAATGTTGAAGACATGAGAAATGCCAGCATCAGGCTTGTAAAATTGGCACAAAGGGATGCCTTCAAAGATGAGATACAAATACTGAGACATGGCAAATTGCCACATAGTCATCCGTTGTTCCAACTTGACCCAGTACTGCAAGAGGGTGTTCTCAGGGTGGGAGGGCGATTGAAGAAAGCTTCCTTACCGCTTGACTTGAAGCACCCAGCAGTCCTTCCAAGAGATAGTGTGATTACCCGCCTCATCGTTGATTACTGCCATGAAAAGACTCAGCACCAAGGCAGAGGACCTCTATGTGAGAAAAAGGTGGCGCAGAGTACAATATCTGAAACAGCAATTTTGGAGTAGATGGAGGAAGGAATATCTGGCAAATATCACCCTCAGACAACGGTGGCACTCTCCAAGACGAAACGTAAAGGTTGGAGATGTGGTCATTGTCAAGGCGGAAGAGCTTCCCGCAATGAATGGAGACTTGGATGAGTACTTGATGTGTGTGCAGATGAAGACGGATTGGTGCGAAAGGCCAAAATTAAAATAGGAAATAGGAAGTTAGGGAAAAAGGGTCAATGACTAACTAATCCATCAATTCTTCAACGTCCTATTCATAAATTAGTGGTACTTATAGAGAACAACTAAATCTGATGTGTTGTCTTGAGACTTAGTGTCATAAATTAATCTGGTGATCTTGAACCAAGAGTCAAAGATATATGGTTCTAATATTTGGTTTAAGAAATTACTACATTTATTCAAACATACATAAGGTTTATCAAAATGTATAGTAATTTGGTGGGAGTGTAACTGTCAAATACATGTTTTCACAGAGTTGTACATTGTTTCTGTTATAAATTCATATTAATTTGAGTTAATTCATTGTTTTAAATACTTGACTGAAATGTTTGAATGTCATATTCAGTGTAATAAGTAGCAAAGGGGGCTCCCTTGAAATGTTTAAAGTTAAGGGTTCTTTAAGAAAGAGTGACTATTGAAGCGTAACAGGTCATATGTTGAGCGCGGGACCATTGCATTATGGGTTGAACTAACATGGATGCAAAGAGAAACGCTAATGATGCAGAGCCTTAAAAAGAGTTCCTTTATCTGCATGGTCTAAGAGGGCGCACACGGTAATTCATCTTTAAATCTGTTGCATTTTGTGTATAATGTTGTTTATATCAGTTTACGTAAACAATGTTATGTGTAAATAGTGATGTCATCGGATTCAGATTTGTCGCACATGTTCACTTGCATATCAGCTGACATTTGAATGAGAGACTGTGAAAAAGGACTGTGAGAAATGCATATTTTGAACATTATATGTTTTATTTCTTGTAGTTTTCACGGTGTTTGCTGAAAAGAGAGAGACAGAGACACAAATAAACAGCAAAAGACATCAGTATGAAGCGTGGCTATCATTTCATTAGACCAGTACAGCTACACTCTTAATAACTGTTATATATCAGAGGTGAAAACTGTAAATTATTTAACTAATATTCATTTAAATGGTATCCCATGGCAACAAAAAGAGAAAAAAGAAACAAGAACGTGGCAACAGCTAAAAATGAAGTATAAAAACACAATTCAATCAAGGTAAAGCTTTAAGCATGAAAGGTTCATAGGTGTAGGCTAAATGACTTTACAAACATTTGACACAAAATATAATTCAGTGTCTATTTCAATGTGCTGCAGCTTTTTCCACACAGTCTCTAATCCAACCTGTTACATTTCTTAATTAGAGTAATAAAATTAACAACTGACTTGTTGACAGCAAGAAGGCAGAGGGAGAACCTGCTCCACTGACAGATGAAGAGGAGATGGTCACGTATTGGAAGAATTCTAAAATCCAAAAGTAAAAATAATAACTTTTGCTTTTGTAAGAAATAAAGATGACCAAAATAATTGTGAATCATTTGTGTTGATTTAACAGCTGTGGTTACGGCATCTCGTAGCTACTACTCCTCCATCTGGCATCTTTCCATACCATACAGTAATCAGAATCATTTTCAGAAGGTGCGATTGTGGAGATATGCTTGTCATCAATGCATCCAAGCACACAGGAAATCCTGAAGGAAATTCTGATTATTGGGTTACTTCCAGAGGTCCCAGAAAGATGTTATCAAGTGAATGTCATTTATCAGATTAGCCTCATTTAAACCGATTTTTACACCACTGACTTACAGTCCTGTGAAACTCTTTTACGAAAATATGCCCAGGAAAAAAAATATCAGAATGAGTATGAGAGGGAAGAACACTTTTCTTATCTTTTTCTTATAATGTGCTCTGCATGTCCGATTTTTTTAAAGTGCATTTTTCTTATATTGCTAACTATTTGTCAATGCAGTAAGAAATTAAATATATAATTTTTTCAGTTTGCATTAAGATAATTTTTCTTACCCTATGGCGGACAATTTTACTTGTTTTATGTAAAATGCACTTCACCCCCGGAAACAAAACTCAATATCTTAGACCATTTTTCATCTATAAAATGCATATTAATAATTTTTATATATTTATACTTTAAATAAGACAAAAATACTCAGTAAGAAATCAATTTATGCAGCGTAAATGAATGAATAAGGTATTTAATTATCACTTACGCTTTAAAACGGGGGTGGAGACCGAAATAAACTCTGGGTTTAGCGAATAAAAAATCAGGTTAGGTTCACAGAGTAAGTTACCACAGTAACTCACTCGGAGTATGTTACCTCTCTTTCAGAAATGGGCTTGGCTTACCCTGCTTTCTTGGGTTTGAGAAACCTCCCATTTTGAAATGGAAAACCCAGAGTTTCCCTCATTTCAGGGTTAACATACTCAGTTTTCACCTAAACTCTTTTCTTAAATAGGTCCCTGGAGTCAAATCTAAAAGCCTTACGACGCCACCAGAGAGACAACTTGACTGAGGAGCAAAACTAGAGCACAAAAGCCACTGAAAATGTTGAGCCTGCATGGCTTCCAGCCTTCCCTCAGCTCATTCATGGGCATGGACTGGCCAGTGTGCAGTCTCTGGCCAGAGATCGCATCTCTTTACAGACACGGAGAGCAACTGCAGGAGCTGAAGAGCAGCTGGAGAAACTTCAGCACAAGATCTTTGAGGAGATCCAGCAGATGCCCCCATCGCAGGAGATCTACCCAGTCACCTGCACACTGGAGAAAGAGGGAAGCGGCTTTGCTTTGACGCTGGACACTAAAGACTTTTCCCCCTGAAGAACTGTCAGTCAGACAGGGGTGCATGTCGAAGCAGGAGGATGGGAAGGGCTCGTACTCTTACAGAAGCCAAGAGTTCAGACGGGTGTTTGATCTGTCTCGAGGAGTGTATCCTGAGGCAGTGACCTGCTCCATGGCTTATGGAAAGCTCTACGTACAGGCACCAGTAAATACGTCTGAAGCAGCTGAGAGGATGCTAACCATTGACTGTCAAACTGTGAAGACAAGGCAGCCAGAGAAACAACACAACTCCAGCGTCACATAGATGACATTAAAAGTACAACCCTCTGCTGGATCTTAAACGATATTTCATTTCACAAGTTTTACATATTATATATAAGAATCCTAGTGGTATTATATAAAATATTGTGTAAATATATGTAACACACTAACTAAATAACCAACTACATACATAAATACATAAGACAGCCCATATTCATAAAAATTATTTTAGAGAAAATAAATAATTCTTGGTAATATTTTATTTGCTTGATTAATGTTTCAAAATTATTTTAATACATATCATTTGGAAGTCTCAGAAACAAAATACAGTATGAAAAAGTAATACAGAACAAAAAAATAAGTCAAATGAATTTTATTGGTTTTTGTGTTTAGCTCAAAAACAGTTCTCCTTTATCTTTCTAGGAAAGTAGGAAGTAGGAAATGAGGGAGACACAGACACATACTCTCAAGACAGAAATTAGTAAATAATCTGATTTATGATTCAATTTTGAGGGTGTGTAAGCACAAATAAACATGGATTGATCTTGTCTCTCACTGCAGGCCGAGATACATATAATGGGAGTTTTTGGAGGGTCTGGCTTCATTTTGTGTGTGTCTTTCAGAGTACCTTCTAACACATGGACTCTAAATGTGTATGTTCACACACATATATTACAAACTATATTTGAGCATTAATTTGCAGGTAACATAATGATAAAAACAATAGCAAATAAAAAATGGCATTGTTGATATCTATAAATTATATAATAGACACGTAAGATTCTTTTGTTGTTTTTTTCTGACAAGGAGTGGATAAAGTTTGCATCCTCAATGCTACAGGTTATAAAACACAAATTTGTGACAGTCCAAAAAGCACACAGTTGTAGTTATACCATATAGAAACATATTAAATAAGACATTGAATCCATTATCACTGAGGTATCTACATCTGTTTTGCAGACATGCCAAAGATAATGTCATAATCTTTTCCCTTTTACGAACAGCTGTCAAATTTATATTAGCTCTATAATACTTATCAAGTCTGAGAGACTTGTTCTGTCCTTTCTTATTCTCTCATTCTTCAGTGATGCTTCAGGAAAACAAAACAAAAAACAGAAAGACGTTGTGTAATAGTCCATTACTCACTCTTCATTCCCTTCCACTTGCATTTGTTACACAAGAAAATGCCTGAGTCTGCGTGGATTAGGTAATCTTTCCATCACTTATGGGTAATTGTTGGGTATTTACTGGACATTTCCTGAACAAAAGTGTCTGTCCATCAGTTCTGCAATCCATTCCAATGTGCATGAATTAAATATTGAAGATTTACACTGTGCTGCTGTTTAATATATGATGACTAAATGCTTTTCCATAATCTCTCCGTCTTTGTTACCTTACATGAGTAGGTCTTATATTTGACTTTTATGAGAACTGTGGATGAGATTGATGGTCCTGTAAGGACCAGTAAAAATAGTATCACACATAATACTCCTTGTTTTTGTTTTTCTTGCTCTTGCAGACACTACTGGTGCCATCCATTGGATCCTCCTTTACAACTGTTCCATTTGACTGAGCTGAATTGCAAATGTAGTTGCGGCTCTCATCCACATGGTACGATCCTTCGTCACGGTTGCGGTATTTGTACATGGCGTAGAGAAGAATGAGGATGCAAAGTGCGGCAGCAATGACGATCCCGACCACCATGCCTGTGGTACTGCTGGACTCACGGAAAACCTCTGACTGACCAGGATAGCTCTTCACCCCGGGGCCTGTAGGGTTAGCTGAAGAAACATAAACACCAAGGGTCAGTACATCAAACATGTTTCACTAAAAACGTCACAGAAGTCAGTTAATTCTCAGCTAGATATCTCGCTATAGAGACTGTGTCTGTTCCCTCAACTAGAAAATACAGAAAACATAAACTGTTATTAGCACATCTATGCTAATATTAATCTGTTTATTTCTTATTGCGAGGACACCGTAGCCACCCGGATCCAGTCCGTACCCAGATCAGATGGTGGATCAGCACCTAGAGAGGACTTCTACAGCTCTGAACGTCAGAGGAGACCAGGACACCTAGATGAGCCCCAGAGACAGATCCCCAATGAGGACCCTGTCTCCTAGACGGCCATCGGGGCAAGACCACAGGAACCAGATGAGTCCTCTGCACAATCTGACTCTGCTGCAGCCTAGATTAAAAATTTTGATTTTGTCTAGCCAGAGAAGAATGACAATATTTCCCCGTCTAAATTCTGTAAAGCTGATGTAAAGCCACCCAGCTTTATATCAAGCTGATTTAAAGCTGCTTTGACACAATTCGTTATTTTTTTAAAGAGCTATACAAATAATAGTGACTTGACGTAGGATAGGAATAGGATAGGAACTGCGGGACCCGACCAGATTTCTTGCACCGTGGGATTAAATTCCCGAATAAAATGCGGTAGCGGTCGGTAACTCGTCGGGTGTAATTTGAACGGGAGCGGGCGGTCTAACAATATCCTGTTCCCATCGTACATTCAGAACAGCATATCAGCGCTTTATTCCTATAAACCACAAGTACAGCCTGCACTCAGGACTGTTATGCACGCGCTGCAAGCATGAACCAGTGCTTTCTGCGTCACAAGTTTTAGTTTTATTTTCAGGTCTGTGCATCGCAGCAAGTGCATAACGGTTCTCAGAGCAGGCTGTACCGGTGGTAAATATACGGCAGGTTGTCGATCAGGCCCGGCTGCCGAATCAAATCACTGAGGGTGTTTCTTAAATTAGTGAGGGTACTCCAACATGCATACATACATATATATATAGCCTATGTATAAACCCGTGCTGGCAAAATGAGTTGGAATGTGCACGGTCTAATTTTGAGCTACAAACAAAAAAAGTTAAACATTTCAGTTTTGGTCAAATTTTGAAAAATTGAGTTCTCCATGACATGAGTCCAAATCAGTGAAATGTGATTTTTAAACCCATGCTAATGAAAACAAAAGGATTGCACCGCTGACTGACATTCGCAAAGTGCATACATAAGACGTGCCTTTCCGAGAGCGCGGAATCTCTCTATAAAGTATATTATTGCGAAATATGGCTTGCCAAGATTCACACATGCATAATGTTGTCTTAAACGAACGTTTAGTTAATGGTTGGGGGAAAGTCTGATCTGTAACATTATATTTCCGTGCATTAGGTAACAGTATACGGAAGCCCGTTTCCGCCACAAAAAAAAATGTTATTGCGACTTTTTATCTCACAATTCTGACCCTTTTCTCATAATTGCGTGATCTAAACTCGCAATTGCGAGACATATAAAGTTGTAATTCTGAGAAATAAAGTCAGAACTGCGAGATATAAACTCACAATTCTGACTTTTTTCTCAGAAATACTAGTTTAGGCTATATCTCGCAATTATGACTTTTTTTTCCTCGCTATTACTTTTTTTATACAATTCTGAGACAAAAAGTCAGAATTGCTAGAAAAAGTCAGAATTGCGATATATACACTTTATACACTATATACAACTTTATAAATCGTAATTCTGAATTTATAACTAGCAATTGTGAGGTTTACTGTGAGGCTCAAGAAATCAACAGATATGTCAAAGATTGGATACAATGCTCAACACTGCAAAAACACGATCTCCAGAGTGCAAACCATAACGCGCTGGATAGAATGCCAAATCTGCAATAAAATGCCATTATTACAGCTTGAACTGGGGTTCTTTTGATTTCATTTGAGGGTGCTTAGCACCCCCGTAGAACCGGGTCTGTTGTCGATCAGTGACAGAGCAGAATAAGGATGGAGCAAAGTGTGGATGCGCTGTCCTTGAAGAACGTTCAACTCGGGTTTGTTTATATTTTGCTTAGAATTTTTAAAACGACAAAAATGTTGTATATATATTTATTTATTTTTCTCTGCGACACTTTCACAGAAAAATGGCAAACGAATTTAGAATTTTGACAAGACGAATAAAATAGCTAATAGGCTATTTTTGTACAACTGTAATGAAAGGGGTCAGTAGCGTTGAGATCCAAATGCAGCTTTATTAATCAACAAGAGGAGGTCAAACAGGCAAGGTTCAGAGACAGTAACAGGTGTAATGAAGGCAAGACAGAATCAGCAACAGGGGCAATGCAAAGGTCGGGGCAGGCAGCAGACAGAGAGGATATCAAAGGGCAGGCAGGTTCAAAAGGCAGGCAGCAAACGGTCAGAGTAATATAGGCAGTCCAGGTAAACACAGGGAAACACACTCAGGGAAAACCGCTTGGAAATGTCAGACGGGGCTAAACAAGACTTCGCAATGTGTGCATGGAAGTGTGCTGCTTATATGTGTGTGTGTGAATGAGGTGCAGGTGTGGTGAGACAATCAGGGCAAATGAGTGATTGGTGACAGCTGTGTGATTGGTGCAATGGTGGATGGTAAATGCAGTCCGTGGGTGCAGCTGTAGTGTGGTGCAAGAGATGTGGTGAGTGGGCGTGATCTCAAGAACCGGATTCGTGACAACAACCTACATATAACATTTTTATTTTCTCTCTGCGACACTTTTTATGTAAACGTTAAACGAATTTTATCCTGACAAGACAAAAAAAATATAAAAAAATAAATGTTGTAGGCTACATTTTTATTTTCTCTGTGACACTTTTAAAATGTTAAACTAATTTTGTGTCTTAAGATAGGCCAATTCATATAAATTCAAATCAAAGTCAATAAATTCAAGGCTCTTTACAAGATGAATAATAACAAATACAATTTTGTGCAGACAACACTTTTATTTGTTAGCCTATCTCTTTCTTTCAGTAGAGGACATTTAAATGTGAGATTTAGAAACGAGATATAAATTTAGCGGGAACGGTTGGGTCGGGAAGAAAATTATTAAAAGCGGACAGTGGCTGAACAAACAGTGAATATATAGCGGGAGCGGGTGGGTGCGGGACAAAACCTTGAAGGAGCAGGACTTAAAAAAACAGTCCCGCGCAGACCTCTACTTCCAGCTTTCCCACACAAATGGTAGATATTTATCATATTGATCCAAATGGTAGATATTTATCATATTGATCCAAGTATCGACACACACACACACACACACACACACACACACACACACACACACACACACACACACACACACACACACACACACACACACACACACACACACACACACACACACACACACACACACACATAAATAAATAAATAAATAATAAATAAATAAAAAAGTAGCTGACCTGTGTAGGTTTCCTGCTACAAATGCTGCTGCTTCTGACTTTTAATCAGAGATGTTGAAACTGAGTACAAGCACTACCCAACAGGCCACATCTCCAACATGAGCTAACTTCAAAATGCAAGAGCTCTTTCAGTGTTATATAAAGCTGTAAACATATCCTTACGTGCGAGACACCCTTCATCATCATGAACAGTAGAGAGATCAAACCAACCTCATGGACAAATAATGGTAACTGATTTTTTAAGTCAGCACCTCGAAAAACACTATATGATTATATTGTAGGTGTTCATGCAATTACATGACCACAGGCAACATCAAAATCCAATGAAAAACAGGCAAAACAGGTTACTTGAGGTTCATAAAGAAAAACATACTCCCACAAGCACTATATGTAAATTCTTTAACATCAAGTGTATGCTGCCTCAATATAAAAAGTATGTGAATATGCAGACCATTCAGTTATAAAGTAAATTACAAACCAAGACAAATAAGCATATTAACAGATGAGTTAGATAATTATTATAATGCTTAATAAGTAGGTATTATTGTTTGATTATTTTTATTGTTTTGGTGTGAGTGGCTTTCCACATTAAGTCCAACAAGTGTCGTACAGGGTTGGATTGAGATATTAAACTTTATTGGCAATTTTAAGATTCTTGTGGCTCATTGTACTGGTTACGATATAAATCAAACATATTTTTCAAACGAACATTCAAATAGTTATTTGTTGTTTGAACTAACAACCAAATTTACTCTTTGTTTTTCAGAGTGGCTTTAGTTATTATTTGGTTAGACCAGACTGTGACGAGTGGGGCGGGGCCGAGAGCCGTGGGAACGGAGCGAGGCCGGTGGAGTCAATGATAATGAACAACACCTGCGCCACTCACCGGTCTCGAGTCCCACGGAGGAGCTTCAGAAGGATAAAAGGAGGAGTGACGATAGTGAACGACGAGAGAGGACCAGGCCTGGATTTTAATTTGTGTTTTGTGTGCGGCAGTCATCCGTGAGGGGCTGCTGCTTTTATTTTGTGTTTGTTTATTTTATTATTAAAGTGTTTAAATGTTCGCCGGTTCCCGCCTCCTTCTTCCTGATCTAAGAACTTAATTACACAGACATTAATAGGGATGTGAGTAAAGAAGACAATCTTTTGTATCTCCTTTGTATTTTGCTGCCCTATTGTTTGCCAATGCACTTACCCTTGTTTAATTTGAGTATGATTTTATTACAGCAAAAGACTGCCCAGAGGATTAATCATGATCTACTAATGTCTCTTGGACAGTTTCAGTCACATATTGCAATATGACTGGGCACTGAAACTTAGAGTTTATGTCTTGCATATCTTGTGTAAAATGTATGTGAATGGAGTATATTTTAGCCTGTTTTACAAAATTAGGCCATGATGATTAATGAATGACACTGCAGATAAAATCAATTATCATACTAACCAGCAGTTTTGGCAAAGAAAGAGACAGGCAAACTCCTGCCATTTCCAATGGCTGAAATGTTTCAATATTTCAATATTTGTTTAACAGAAACATCTAATTCAGGAAGGTCTGTCAGTCTTTTGTGGTCTCTTCAAGTACATATGCAGCCTCATAGTCGAGTACCCTCTGTAACTAAGCCCTCACTTTTCAACAATATTAATAATGTCTGCACAAGGAGTCGTCTTTTGGTCTGATCTCTGATAGCTGATATTTGGCTGTCCAGCGATTCCAGAATGGACCATAGAAGGTTGGCATCAACACCAACCGCTCTTCTCATTTTCCTCTTTCTTGTATGTGCTTCCATTCCTTCTAACTAATAAAATTGTCATTCATAAAAAATCCTAGACATAGAGCAAAGGAGGGATTGGGTTTTCTTACAGACAGAAAACAATGTTCTACTCAATAAAAGGCCTTGTCGAGGAAAGTGTTTAAAGAGGTTTGAAAATGATGATTTTGGAAAATGTTCACCTGAATGAGGCCATACACAATATGACTGACAGTGTAGAGGCTTCATCTTCATGACTTGCTCTGAATCACCTTCCGATTTTTTCCCCATTTTGCCCAAGCTGTGTTTGACTAGAGATGCTGCCCTGCCTCATCCTCTGGCAAATGTCACAGTAGGCGCAATCTCATCTTCTGACCTACCTTCATCTCCTAAAGCACACCTGACAAAGTTAAATATGTTGTTGGGATTAAAGGGTCCCTTTTGTAAGACTGTACAAAAAAGTCTGTTATGTTGCTTGATATTATACTGAATGGTCCGTTTTTACTTCTCTGGTGGGATGCTGAGATAACGTTGAGCGAGAATGAATTGAGGAGGCAGTTGGCTGCCTCTCTCAAGATGAGGGGTCATCTGCTGGAATGCAGCCATCCACCCAACAGACATTCACCACTGATTGGACTACATTACCAAACAGCCATGTCAGAGAAATGGGCACATTCAGCAAGAAGGCCTCTCACTGTGTGTGATGTCTGTCAGTTTAAGCAACATATAACCTTCTTCTGCCACAATGTCTACCATGATAAATCCCAAAGAGTAAGCCTTATGCTTGTTAGACCTCAGTGCCAAGTCAGGAACTCTTAGTAGCTCACAAACAGCTTTGGCATCTGATTTAGTGCACTCACCAAAGTCCCTCACAAAATGAGCCTGGCAAACCAGCAATAAAGCCAGCATGTGCAAGGCCGAGGGTACATGACCAGAACCCAAGTATGTCTTATTCAATAATGAAAAGGTCAGTCTACAGTCTTCAAGAGATGGCCTGTATTTCAATGTAGTTTCCAATGCAGGGGAAAAATGGGGCAAAAGTGTTTCTGACATTGTCGGCATGGCCAAGTCACCATGCTTCACCACATGACACACATCATTGAAGTCCAAGGTTGTCTGGGTAATGATCTTGGTTAAAAGTACAAAACGTTTGCTTTAGAATATAGTTAATTATTCAAAAGTAAATATAAATACTACTAATTCAAATCTATTCACATCTTATTAATGTTATAAATTCCAACCATAATAGACTGATCATGAATGGCCGGAGGACCTCAGAGGAAGCCAACCATCAGCGATTATACTGAATTAACCAAATTTTGCCATAAGTTAATTATATTGAGTTTATACAATATAAATCTATTTTAGAAACTTAATTTCCTGTGAAGTTGCTTTGCAACGATTGTATCGTAAAAAGCGCTATACAAATAATCTTGAATTGAATTGATCAATCACACTGTGTCCCCGCACCTGATTTGTCTCGGAGAAAACATATTGCTGCTTTCCACAACTGATAGCAAAAGCAATACAAATAACTGCTGCCTACAGGGAATAAGAAATGACCCTGCCTGGAAAGATCTAGCCCATCTGGCTGATGTAGTCTCCCATGAATGTTTCCATTTTAATCATTAATAAAGGACAGAAAACACTAATAATATAACAACCTTCTGGACAGCAACCAGTCTTGCTTCAGAAATGAAAATTTAACCAAGACTGACCTGCTCTCGGTTGCTGAAGCCCTAAGACTGGCTAGAGCAGTTTCCAAATCTTCAATACTTATCTTGCTGGATCTCTCTCTGCTGCTTTTGACACAGTTAACAACCAGATTCTCCTATCCACCCTATTAGCAAAGGGCATCTCGGGAACCGCACTCGGGTGGTTTGACTCTTACCTCTCAGATAGGTCCTTCAATGTATCTTGGAGAGGTGAGGTATCCAAGTCACAACATCTATCTACTGGGGTGCCTCAGGGCTCCGTTCTTGGACCACTTATCTTCTCTGTCTATATGGCATCACTAGGTTCTGTCATTAAAAAACATGGCTGTTCATATTACTGCTGTGCTGATGAAACTCTACCCTACTTCTCATTGATCCTCGACCTTACCAAGGCAGAAATGCTTGTGGTTTTAGCCAACCCAACACTTCATGACAATTTCTCCATTCAGCAAGGCGCATCAACCATAACATACTCCCCCGACTCTATTGTAACAGAACTACAAAGCTATTCAAATAAATAAAATATGTTTTTGTGTAATTCTTGATGAGTTTGACTGTCAGCTGTGTTTTACGCAATTAGGTATTAGCCATGCTGTTTCGGGGCAAGTCGTGCATGTGAATTTGTGCATGTTCATCTACAGTATTCAATTAGCCTGTACTTTGCAGTTAGAACATTTTAGAAAAACAGTAGCAATACATAGTTCTGTAACCATATTCTACGGTTTATTTTTTCAATAGGACCAAAGAAAAGATGTGTTAAATGAGCTGAATATTGAGTCCAACTCTGTCCGTTAGTTATTAGTACCCAAAAATAAAATTCTGCCTATGCCACTGGTTCTATCAAACCTCTACAACTAATCCAGAATGTGGCCGCAAGATTAGTCATTAACGAGTCAAAAAGAGCATGTGACACCTCTGTTCATTAATTTGGACTGGCTACCAATACCTACTCGCATAAAATTCAAGGCATTGATGTCTGCCTAAAAAACAACCACTGGCTCTGCACCCCTTTACCTAAATGCAGTACTTTAGACTTTTGTGCCCTCCAGAAGCTTGTATTCTGCATGTGAACAGTGCATTGTAGTGCCATCAAAAAGAGGCACAAAATCACTTACATGGACCTTTACCTTAACTGTTTCCTGCTGGTAGAATGACCTTCCCAACTCAAACCAAACAGCTGAGTCTTAAGCCATCTTCAATTCTACATCTTCCATCCTACACTTGTGCCTCTAACATTAGAACTCTCTATTCTATTTCTATATAGTTATTTTTATTTTTTATTTATAAATAAAAACACTTGACACTATATCTGTTATGTCCTGTGTATAAATGTGTTTTGGTTTGTATTTTACTCTTCATGAGTATTGTGTTTGCCAGTGTGTTCTCTCTCTCTTCCTCACTCTGCTTGCCTTGAAGTTAATGAGCCACACCTGATGCTTGTAAGGAGTGTGCTGCTGAATGTGCTGCTACAAAAGAGCATAGTGAACACTGCTTGAAGTGGTTCTCTTCTCCCCTGCACCTGACTTGTGTGCTACAGATAATTAAGTGTAGACTTTTGAGTTTTGGACATCTTTGTATTGCATTTAGTTTGCACACATTGTAGCTTGTGTGTGTGTTGGTGTGGAAACAGTGTTGTCGTCCTTTTGCTATCAGTTAATGATCCTTTTCTTTCTTTCTTTCGCCCAAACTCTGGAACAATCTACCTAACACTGTTTGGGAGGCAGACACACTCTGTCAGCTTAAGTCTAGATTAAAGACCCAATTCAACCATGAAATGCCTTTAACTGAAAATTGAGTGTTTAATCTTGTCATTTTATATTATTGACACACTATTTTCCCATTTTGATATTGTGCAGTTGCTTTGACAAAAGCACTATATAAATAAAGGTGACTTGATTTGACTTTCTACAACATGTGTCGTATTAAAAACTATTGTATCCCTCTAATACTTTTCTTTTGAATAAAAGTTAACCTGATAGAAGTTGTAACACTAAAGACCTATAAACACTGCACGATTTTCGGCTGTCCCAGATGAAAGATTGGCCAATCGTGGCCAATCAGAAATCGCCACGATTGCTTCACGATGCCAGTCTTTCATCTGGGACAGCTGAAAACCATGCAGTGTGTTTCGGGCTTAACACGATTCTTTTTCTATTCTATCTACTTATTTAATTTTTAATTACTATAAAATAATAATAACAATAACTTATCTAACATTAGCTACATCTATTATATCTCTTTTCTATCTACTGTTTCTTTTAATTTATTACCTTGCTATGTGCATTGCATAATAGTAAGCAGGACTTGTCACAACACATACATTATTGCTCTTTTGTTGGTTTTGATTGCTTCTATTGTACTCATTTGTAAAGTCGATTTAAATAAAAGTGTCTGCTAAATTAATACATGTAAATGTAATAATATACTACATATTTCACAGTAATACATTGGCTCATAAGTTTACAGTGTGGGTTATCAGCGATGTGAATGCACTTGTATTTTTGGGGGGAAGATAGATGGATCAATTTTCATGCTGCCACAGTCATGGGAGAGATAAGCAGCTAGTGAGTCTACCCCTGTTGGGATGATGTGTATCAATGAAAAACAGTGCCATTTTAGATGAGAGAGGCACAAAGCCAAGTCCCCAAGCCCTGTGTCATTCCTCAGAGATAACAGCACACATAGAAAATAGAGCAAAACTCACATATATGTGAGCAACTGACAAAACACCAATGCATGGCAGCTCTCCACAAGTGCTAATCTTGCTTAGCTACTCTCATGGTGGACATAACATGTTATATACCAAGTTTGTTATAATCAGGGTTTGATTTGAGGGGGGATTTTTGATCAAGAATATCATTAATTAACTTTTCATGTAGAAATTTAGACAGTTTAGACAAAGTGTAATGGCAACACTTTAGATTAGAGAACACATTTTCCCTGTTAATGAATCGTTTTCCCTCCATAAACTCTTACTCCACTGCTAATCGATAGTATGTTAGTAGAATATGGCCATGCAGAATAAGGAATTAATACTGTATGTGCTTCATAAGTAGCAATAAACAGCAAGTATTTGGCAACACTTTATTTTAAGGTGTTCTTGTTACATATGTTACATGTACTTACTATTATAATAACAATTCATTTTGCAATTACATGCATTACTGAGCCAAACCCTAATCCTAACCCTAAACATATAGTAAGTACATGTAGTTAATAAATATTACTCAGTACTTAAATGTATAATTGCGCTGTAACGAGGACACCTTCAAATAAAGTGTAACTGTATGGTAGTAATATGCATGCTAAAAATCGCGTTTGGTCTCGTACTGTATCGCGTCCCTTGTTAGTGTCGGGTGCTTGCTTGGCCATTTATTGTGATTAACAGGAAATTGTGTTTAAGCGCCAGCAGAAGATATAAGTGTAAATAATACTCTTTGAGAGAAGCAGCCTATCAGCGGAAGTTAAAAACAACTAGTAAGTGTATTTACTTGTCTCATTAGTGTTTAGTGCAGTTGTTGTTGTTGCTAGGAAACGCTTGTTTTGTTTACTGTGTGGAGACGTGCTGAAATCGCGTTTGGTCTCGTACTGTATCGCGTCCCATGTTAGTGTCGGGCGCTTGCTTGGACATTTATTGTGATTAACAGGAAATTGTGTTTAAGCGCCAGCAGAAGATAGAAGTGTAAATAATACTCTTTGAGAGAAGCAGCCTATCTGCGGAAGTTAAAAACAACTAGTAAGTGTATTTACTTGTCTCATTAGTGTTTAGCGCAGTTGTTGTTGTTGCTAGGAAACGCTTGTTTTGTTTACTGTGTGGAGAGGTGCTGAAATCGTGTTTGGTCTCGTACTGTATCGCGTCCCTTGTTAGTGTCGGGCGCTTGCTTGGACATTTATTGTGATTAACAGGAAATTGTGTTCAGCTGAATTGGAGTAGTATTTTGTTAGATGGGTATACAAAGCTTAGTTTACCGCGGCAGCGGTCGCGGCAGCCATTATGTGAAGCCCTCCTTGTGAGAAGACCGAAGAGTGTAAAGACCATCGACTCTACCGTGCGACTCCACCGGGCAGGGACACCGGCAAGGGATATAAGTATCGCTTTTTATTTCTCCTCTTTCTTACTGCTTGTTTCACTTCTGTTTTAGTTTTTATAATTAATTCTTACTATGTGTAAGTTGTTGTTTGTTAGCATGTGTTTTTGACAGTGTTCTTTTTTTAGGATTACTGATAACTACTGCCGTTTGATTTATCTATTTTAATTTTACATAAATGATGTATGAATTTCATATGTCTTTATAGGTATTTACTTTAGTTTTAGTTTTAATACATTGTTTTTATTTTAGTAACGTTACTTCAACATACTGCATGGAAATGAAATACCATATATATATATATATATATATATATATATATATATATATATATATATATGGTGTTTGGCTTAGTGTCATGTTAGAATCATTTTTATACTCATACCTTTGGTTGTTTTAATATTTTGAAATGTTTTTAGCTTTATTTTTTGTTTTCATTTAAATGTTAAGTTTTGAAATGTTGTTGTATGCATTTGTCATTTTATTAAATTTCTCAATTTTCTTAAATGTGTGTGTATATATATAGTATTTATAGACTTATAGATTTAAATAAATTAAATGTTTTTAAGAGTTAATTTATTGGCTAACAATGTATACATTTTACAAGCCACATGAGGTATTAAGCATTTTGAACACATTTCTGCCATCTATCCTGACAAATCTGTAGTATTTTCATTCCATCTTAGTGCAGGATAATTCTTAGTGTCAAGCATAGTTTACTAGCTTGCTTGCAATGCTGAGAATAAAATCTGTAATGCAAGATAAAATAACTCTAATGTTTTATTGTCATGAAGAAGTGGTGGCAGCATTGCACTGATTATAGAAGTTCTCACCTTATGTCCACGATGGCAAAAACAGTTGAACTGCCATTTATAAGCATTTATAAATAAATAATAATTAGTGACTATTATCTTCATACAATCAATAAAAAATCTTTTCAGATATTTTTTTATCTGTCAAGACCATTAAAAACATTTTTATGCAACCTTTTATCTTTACTTTACTATACTTCTGTTCATATTCACTGTTGTTGTTGTTGTTTTCTACATACAAGCATCAATGTGCAATTAATCTACAATGACAAGCTCAATCAACCTGCGTTACAAGTACCAATGGATTGGGAAAACCACAACCCAAACAGCAGTAAAAAGTGTATATTTTAACATTTAGAATACCAGGTACAGACACATTGCTGTAGAACAACAACACAGCTGTTGAGGTGAAAGTGAACAAAAACACAGTCAGAAAGAACAGTAGTTATAAAGAGAGGACTAACCTAACCCACCTGAGCTCGGTTCACACGGGTCTATGTCCTCATCGTCGCTGGGGCACTCGGCAGATGCCACCAACAAGTCATCAGTAGTCTGGAAAACAGATGGTATGGGAAAGAGTGGATGAATTCATGAATAACTGCACACAAAATGAAAAACATTCAAAAAAAGAGAACTGGGAAACTGAGCTTAATTGAATGGCTATACAAAGCATTAGATTGAGACTCTTTATCTGTGAAAAGTGTAACAATACACAAACAAATTATTATAATAGATTACAGACATTCTGACTATCAACATCAAAGTGAATAACTGTGCTACACTCGCTGGGACGGAATTAAACAAACATTTTCTGAATCCCCTTTCCATTTGTTGAAACAGACATTTTTAAAGTTACACAAAAATTACACACAACCATTATTTGGTTACCAGCAAGCTACTTTGAAATTTAAATGTTTATGAAAAAATAAATGGTGCGATTTCACATATGTAAACATTAGAAAGGGCAATGTACTGTATATCATATTGGTCACATCAAAAGCTAAATCCACTGTCCTTACTCTCCACGCCCCTCTCCCTGTTGTCAGTCTGTTTTGTCTTCTTCTTGCCATTATATTTGTTCTATTATTGTAAACAACCTCAATAATTAAATGTAATACTTTGTGCTTTGCCTTTAGGTTATTGGCTCTTTGTCTGTGACCCAACTGGCTTTTATTACTTATTCTTATAGCTTATATCAGACCTGCTGCAATTTTTTGCCAGGGTAGGTTATTCTACTTTTATCCAGGTTACATTCGACGCACAAGGATCACAATATCAATAATTATTCACAAAAGTATTTACAGGTAATTGTACTCGTACTGGCATTAAAACTAAAACATCATGAATATTGATGGGGTTTCACTGCAAAACAATACAAAAAAGACTGCAGATATTGCCACAATTTTGGAGAAACTCTGCAGCATATGCACATTCAGTAGGTTTGGGCCATAAAAATCAGAAAAAATGTTCAGCGAAATACTGATGGGACAGGTAGAACAAAGAAATGGAAATTAAAGGGTGGAGAGTGGAGCTTTCTGACCTGATGGGGTTCGCTTGATGTGCTCGGTTTGATCTTGTAGTTGGAGGTGGTTGTGGTAGTGATCTCCATGACTGAGGTAGAGGTTTCAGAGCGAGAAACCGTAGCGCGGGACTTTGGTGATATAGAGGACGACTGCACCTCCCCAACCAACCTCACACTGCCTTCGATGCGAATGTTGGGGTCTCCTTCTACGGCCATGTTAAAAACCTTCAAGCCATTGTAATAGAAACCAGACATTTGGCCCTGGAAGGCACGGCTGTGGTCTCTTTCCCAGCCCCCGATCTGAATGGTCATCTGGCTGTTGAAGATTGTGAGCTGACGGCCTGCGGGAGAACAAAGTTACTGCAATACAATAAAAACTTAGTGCAGACATACGTGAGGGAGAGTGATAGAATAGTCACGCCTGAGGAAAAGACGGATTATTCAGGTACTGGGGGATGTAGATGCCAGATGATTTATCATGGCTGTAATGAAGGGATGATTATGAAACACAAATAATGAAAAATAAAAGATAACAAAACAGTGGTAATAGGTTTAAGCTGTGGCACTTTGCTAAAAGGCCTCTTTAACAAAACTAATTATCAACAACTAATTTAAATCCTAGTGAAGTTTTGCAAAACTAAGCATTACTGATTAAAGTAAAGTAAAGTATTTTTTTTACTGTTGTCATGGAGCTGAAAACATATCCTTGGCAGATGTTTACAGCTAACAGTCGATCTGTAGGCAGCTTAATAACTGCATTCAAGCAGGCTCGGGTAACCCCACTGCTCAAAAAAACGACATTTAACATTTCACTCACAGATAGCTACAGACCATACAGTCTCTCTTCTTCCATTCATAGTGAAAAAGCTTGAACGGGTTGTTTTCAACCAGTTATCCTCATTTCTGTCAAAGCATAACCTACTGGACGCTAACCAATCAGAGTTCAGACGTGGACATTCAACTTAGATGGCGCTACTCTCAGTCACTGAATCTAAATGATGACTCTCATCCTTTGAACAATGAATTTAAACTTCTGCCATCTAGACGTAGATTTGTATTTCCGTATTGTAGAACTAAGCGGTATAAAAATAGCTTTGTGCCAGCAGCTATCACTCAGTTGAATAAGGATAGGTCTTAGGAACATTATTATTATTATTATATATATATTATTATTATATATATTATATATATATATATATATATTTTTTTTTTTTTATTACTATTATATGCAATTTTTACAGCATTTTCGCATTAGTTATTGAATGTTTTTAGTCCAGGCGGTCTTTGGTGATGCTGGGAACTTTAAAGCACTTTATCATATATGTTGTTTAATGTTTGTGGTATCTGTAAAATGTGAAAGATGTGAGAACTCATAACACTGCAAACCTAGTCTACCTATGGGTACAAATAAAGTGAACCTGAACCTGAACCTGAACCTGAAGCCTTGCGGATTGCAAAAGCTGACTCCAAATCACCAGTTCTCCTTCTGTTGGATCTATTTGCTGCTTTTTACACAGTTAACCATCAGATCCTCCTGTCCACCCTCTCTCACTGGGCATCACAGGGATTTCGCTTCACATGGTTTAAATCCTATCTCACTGGCAGATCCTTCAAGGTGACCTGGGGAGGGGAGGAATCCAGAGCATATCAACTGGTCACTGGGGTTCCTCAGGGATCGGTTCTTGGACCACTCCTTTTCTCCACATACACTACATCACTGGGTCCCATCATACAAGCACATGGCTTCTCCTAACATTGCTATGCTGATGACACACAGCTCTATCTCTCATTTCAACCAGATGATCCAACAGTATCAGCACGGATCTCAGGCTGCCTGGCAGACATCTCGGCATGGATGAAAGAACATCCCCTACAGCTCAACCTGGCAAAGACTGAGTTTCTTGTCCTCCCTGCCACTCCAACTCTACAGCACGATTTCACCATCCAGATAGATTCATCAACAATTACCCCATTGTGCTCAGTCAGAAATCTTGGGATAATTTTCGATGACCAGCTCACATTCAAAGAGCACATTGCAAAAACTGCTCGATCTTGCAGGTTTGCATTGCACAACATCAGAAAGATCAGACCCTTCCTTACACAGCATGCAGCACAACTTCTTGTCCAGGCCCTTGTCATTTCTAGACTGTACTACTGCAATGCTCTTCTAGCTGGACTTCCATCAAACACAATCGAACCTCTACAGATGATTCAGAATGCTGCAGCATGATTGGTCTTCAGCGAACCCAAAAGGGTCCATGTCACACCTCTCTTTGTCTCCCTGCACTGGCTCCTGGTTGCAGCTCGCATCAAGTTCAAGACACTGATGCTTGCATATAGAACAGCCACAGGCTCAGCACCCTCCTACTTCCACTCACTGAGGACAATCTGCATCCCCTCCAGAAGTCTGAGATCTGGTGTCATCACAGAGAGGCACAAAATCACTTTCCAGAACGTTTTCATTCACCGTTCCTGGCTGTGGAATGAACCTCCCCCCCATCCGGAATGCTGAGTCGCTGACAATTTTCAAGCGACACCTGAAAACTCATCTCTTTCATCTTCACTTGACTTCTGCTCCTTCTTCTTCATAAATAAAATAATACAAAATACCCTTTCTTCTCTTTCCTTAACCTATCCCTGTCTAGCTAGTTTTGCTCTGAACAATGCCTGAAATGTTGTATGACAAGCACTTCCTGTGACTATTTGCCTCTTTATAATGTATCACTTATTGATTCAATTGTATTCCTCAATTGTAGGTCGCTTTGGATAAAAGCATCTGCTAAATTAATAAATGTTAATGTAAATGTCTGCCTTTTAGCAAGATGAGTTGAATTGGATGCAAAGTTAAACAGGGTGGTCATGAAACAAAGGAAGACTGAAAAATAATTAAATTAAAATTAACAAGAAAAACAGTTGTGCATTTCATTTAAAAGATGAAATGATTATACATGCACTTCAAAGTAAAAAAAAATCCAGTGGATGTTTTGTTAGTTTCTTAGCTACATGTACATTTTTCTTAAAGGGACTCAAATGGCAACTAATATTTTTTTTAACATTATTTAAATATTATCTATTTTTATTATATTGGTAATTATTACTATGATTGTTATGATTATTACATATTATTTCAATATCATTGCTGTCTTTGTATTAATATGACAAAAAGGTACACAAATGTACACATTTACACTTGCTACAATTAGTCAATTCATTATATTGGTGGTGGATGAGGAGATATCCCCCCTTACTATGTCAAGCGCTTTGAGTGTCTAGAAAAGCACTATATAAATGTAACAAATTATTATTATTATTATTATATTAACACAATTATCATTATAATTTGGACATTTTGATTTTAATGATTTAAAAGTTTAAATTGTTTAAAACATTGTTTTAACAAACTTATTCAAACTTACATCTACAGTCCCTTTAACCAAAATGTATGGCATAAATTAAATACAGATCATTACATTACTAATAAGTTATTAGTTATTACAAGCTACATTTATCTATTTAAAATTCATCCTTTAATTTAACAAAATGTTTAAATTATTGCTTTATTTCACATTTGAAATATTCTACTTAAAGATTATTCATTAAGCTTTATCAGTGTTTTTACCTTTGTCGAGTAGCCAATCGTCAACTACTCGACCGAGTCGATATGGAATTCGCTGTCTAGCGATCGCCAGCCGTTCACTATCAATGTTTCCTTTAAAGTTTAAAGAGACATTTCATTGGTTACAATCCAAAAGCAACGGGGAACTTTAAAACTTATTATTCGAGCTGTTAAAATTATAAATTTTTTAATCTTATGTTAGATATATTACACTCAATTTCAGTTTATATACTGTGTGTATTTTTAGTTTAGTGAATTTTATGTTTGTTTTTAAACACGATGCACAATTCATAAAAACATAAGAGATCTTATATAATAGCAATTTACACCAAAGGTTACGTTTGCAAAAGTTTACATTACCTTGATTTATAATATAGTGTACTGCTTTCTTGATCATCAATTATTGTTTGAACCTTTTGTAATAGATCAGTGCCTCAAACGTAAGTCTGAAAAGCTGGATATCAACATCATGCAGTAACTGTTGGAAGAATTCAAATATGCAGACGATGTTGAAAATCCAAAGAATGAGCAGTGACTGTAAAATTTTCCACAAGAACAGTAGACAGTGTCATTACTTACATTGAAGCATACTATATGTTTTATACTGCCACAAAACATATAAACAGTCACTGGTCACTGAGGAAGATACACAGTATGTCAAAAACTAAGGGAATGTAAACTGAGCAGGATGTGTGTAATTCTTTTTTTTTATGTAGACATATAAAAATAGCTGAAAATATGAAATAGATAAGTCAGTCGAGTCCTAAATAAATAATGCTATTTTATTATCTCTTTTTATTCTTAAAATGATAAACAATTATTGTACACACAATTATTTTACACATTCTGTGCACATTTTACTTATATGATATAACGTAAAGATATGTAACCAGCTTGTGAAAATAGGCTTTGTGAAACAAAGGACTACAAGTAAGCCCAATCAAATGTAGTACTCCAGAATAAAGCTGTCTATGTCATTTGTTTCCTTCTTTCACTTTCATTAAGTTAATCTTTTTAATATTATTAATGCACAATAAAATGTCTATTTTACTGTATTTTTTATTCGTATTTTAACAAATTAGCATATTCCTGTTATAATTTTTCAAAAACAGTCACATTATGCTACTAATGCAAAAATCGTGACACTGTAAAATATAAGATACCATCAAGGATAGCAGTTTCACTCAACGTGGTTTCAATAGATGATGCTAATTTATGTTATAAAATGATATAATATAGATTCACTCCAATTCATTGGTTGACACTGATAATATCGCTCTCTGAGGCATTGTGTCACTCTCGTTCTGCATCTGCCGAGCAACAACAGGAGCACAGGAGTCACACCCTCACTCGCACATCCATGATGCTGCGTTTGCAACAGGAAGTGCCCTCAGTTGTGCATGTTATGCTCCTCATGTTAAATCCCTTGAAGCAGTAGTCCCAAATATAGAATTACATATTTTTAATGTATATCGTTTTTTCTCTACTGTTATTTTGATATGTATCTGTTATTATTTTTGTTATTCCATGTTTTTCTTTCTATTTTCCCTTTAATTTGTAAAACAAACCACCTTCTCTGGCAGTTTTGTGTTGCGTTCATCTTTTTACCACCACTATTACAACAAATATTGATTGCAATCACAATGTTATACTCCTTCTAACCCTAGACCTAAAATCAAGAAGATGTGATAGTATTAAAGGAAGACCTTTAACAAAAATGAAAAAAAGAGAAGTGAAAGCAATGCTGAGCCCTGAAGCACACCTCTTTCTTGAATAAATAAACTAGACCCCTCCACCTTGAATCATAACACTTTGTTTCCTATAATCTAAAATAAGAATTAAAAGGAGCTAAACTCTGCAGGACATCAGCCCTCCAGGAGCAGGTTTGGACTAGCTAAGGCCTTTCCTTTCCTTTCTGTTTGTTTTCCTTATTTAGATCTATAGTTTTAGAAGGTTTAACAGGTTTCCTGTTTGAGCCGTTAGAGTCATCCTCATAGGAGGGTTGTTAAAAAAGGTTTTGTTATTGGCTCTGACAACTCTCAAAAGGATTCACCCTGGTTTTGGTCTTATTGCAACCAATGCTAGGATATCTACACATGATTGTTTCAACTTTATTTCATTCTCAAGTTGTCATGTTGCAGTTTTCTTAAGTCAGAAGAGAGGAAGAGAATATAGGCTCCTTCAGCCTCCTCGTTGAGGCTTTATGTCTACTGCTTAAGTCAGTGACATGAATTGGATCATCTGTTTGTTTTCACAGGCCATTAAACTGCCTGTCTCCTCATAGCAGGGACATCGCATCGAAGGAAAGGGGAACAAAGTGCATAGGGCCCAGAGCCTTAGAGGGACCCAATGAATATGATTTTGAGGGCGCCCCACATCAAAATATGTGTAAGGGGCCTAGAACCCCTAGTGACACAAATGATTTATAGTATGGTGTATGCAGCTACTGATGCAGATTAAAGGGAACATCTCTCTTATGCATGTAACCTTGGTTCCCTGAGTAGGAAACAAGCTTTTGAAACATAGTTTGCCATACTCCTTAGTTTGTGCTACATTTGAGAAGTAATACTGAGAGTGCAGCCTTGACACGATGCCTGACACAATGCCTCAGATGGTGATGTTAGCATCATCAGCTAATGAATTGCCATGATTCTATAAGGGCTTCAGACAACTGTCATGTGGGGGGTGTTCACATAGCATACGCTACGACAACTGCTACCTTTGGTATCCAAGAGGCTTACTTATAAATGTTAGGAACATGTTAGAAATAATACCAACAACATACTTGTTATCTCATGAAAAATGTATTAACCAGTTGATGCCTTACCTTTTTGTAAATGAAACAACCTAAGCTTACGAGTAATGACCAGGTAACAGAGTGTCTATTTAGACTGAACATTCTCAAATTGAAAGGTGACAAAAGTTGTCAGTGGGGTGGGGGCCCTTTCAAAAGGTAAGTCTCTGTAAACATTTGTACTCCTAAAAGGTGCATTTTAGTACCTTAATGGTACATATTATCAACTAAAGTGAACATATTTGTACTCAAATGGTACACATTAATAGCCTTTGAAAAAGTACTGCCCTAGTGACTTTTGTACAATATTTTCAGAGAGTGAATGGAAATAGCCCATTTTGTTGGCATAGGCTATTTACACAAACTAAGAAATCCATCTGGTACCAGCTGCAGGGAGAAAAAAATCGCCAACCCAAGTTTGAATCTGCCTTTTTTAAATCCAATTTGTCTATTTACTCTTAGTGCAAATAGCACCTAACTTCTATTTGCAGTTAATGCAGAGAAATTGTTATTTTATTTATAAATAGCATCTATCAGTATTTGGGTTTATTTACTTTTAACACTTTTTGCACTTACAGCAAATTAGCTCTAGCACCATTGAAAAGTTTGAAAGTGAATCAATTCAAAATATAAGTATTTGGAGAGGCTTTCTATTTTGCACCATAGGTATAGCTAGATCAACAGTTCCAGAAAATTTGAAAAATTCCAACCCATTCTGCTTCTTTATTTTCAGTGAACACTGAACAACTGATAAACTACCAAGGACAGGGCCATTTACTAGTGCATTGTGTCCACACAGAGGAGGAATGGATCAAACTAATTAAAGCATTGACAGATCTTGGGCAGCACTTCCACTACAGACGGAGTTGGCAAGCATGACAGAAGATTTTCATTATCTCTTCATGCCTGGAAGGCCAGACTTTCATCAATATTTTCTTCTTGAGAGCAACAATCAGCAGATAATTATGGGTGTAGATATTTCACTGCTACACGGTCACTGATTATCAACCTATGTAGCTTTATAAGGTGAACCTTGGTGGACTTGTTGAAGCTGAGAGATTAAACTTGATTGAAAATGTCTTGCTATAGAAACACAGTCTCATTACACCCATGATGTGACACAAAAATCTTGCTGACACAATACCATTAAAAACGAACAAATAAACAAATACTTCCTCTCATAATGTGGGTGTTGCCTGACTAGTTAAAGGACTGAAACTAAAAGTAGACTTCCCTCGTCTGTGTTCCACTCCAGCTCACAGACTGTCTGCTGATGTCCGTGTGTGCAGCTAATTTTTGTGTTTTTGAGTAAGAAGAACATCTTGGTTATGTATGTAACCCTCGTTCCCTGAAGGAGGGAAAGGAGACGTTACATCATAGGGACAGCCCGAAGGGCGGGACCTTGTACTGAAATGCCCGTCCTTCGAACGCAAACCGCAGGAATGGCCTGTGGCGCGGAAGGATCAACACATGGAAGTACGGGTCCTTCAGGTCGACTGCTGCGGACCGATCTCGGGGACGGATGCCTTCGAAGATGTGCTTCTGCGTGAGCATCTTGAAAGGAAGTTTATGAAAGGCCCAGTTCCTGCTGGCGAGAGGGAGGATGAGTGGGGTCCGGAGTTGATCCGTCCATGACTCTCCATGCCCTCTTGGGACCCAGAGACAGAGACAACCACTTCCTGTCGAGATTTTTGAAACAACAGATTATCCACCCGGCCCTACTCCGGGGGAGGGAGAGATGCATTTATCCTCTCCCGAAGCACTTCCCCCTCTCTCTAGGTCACCCGCGGCGGGGCGGCCTGCCTTCCTACGCCTAGCTCAATGGCACCGCTTTTGAAGGCTGCTGCGGATGCGGTGCAGGAGGGCCTGCCCCACAGGGGGCCGCCCTCAGTGACGAGCAGGCTGGGCGCTGCAACCGGTGGACGGGTGGAGGCAGTAGCTGCCGGCCGAGGCAGGACGTGTTGGATTGCCTCAGTCTGCTCCTGTGCAGCTGGGAACTGCTGGGCCATGTTACCTGTTGCATCGCCAAAGAGGCCGGTCTGGGATACAGGAACCTTGAGGAACTGAATTTTGTCGGCGTCCCTATGTCAACAAGACACAGCCGGAGGTGGCGCTCCTGGACCACAAGTGTGGACATCACACGACCCTTGAGACAGTGCCATAACCTTCGTTGCTCATGGTGCGAGGTCAGGAGCGGTACAGAGCTCTTTCAGAACTTCTGGATCGTGACCACCCCCCCGTGCATGTCCCTCAGTACTTTTAGCCTGAGGAACCTGCAGTAACGCCATAGCGTAAGGTGGAGGCAGCATCTCCACAGGCCACATAAGCATCGCCGGAGAGACCAGATGAGTACCTACAGGCCCGGAAGAGGAGGCACGGTTTGCCCTGCCGGGTGGAGATGGTATAAGGACACACTTGCATTGCAACCGACCGCTCCACCGGGGGGACCCCCGTACACCCCCTAGCTGCACCACCGAGGGTGGTGAGGGAGGAGGAGTTAGCAGGCCGGTTTCTGGCAGTAAAAGGTGCCGTCCGCGACCTGAAAGCTCCTCATGCACTTCCGGGAGAGAGGCACCCAGGACAGGGCGCTGAGAACCAGCACAAGCTACCCCGAGAACCAGTCGTCCAACCTCGAGGGAGGAGCGCCAAGGATACTGCTGGTATGCTCCATGTAGAGGGCCCAGCACGTTCCATTGGCAGCTCAACTGGTTGTGGAAGAGGAACGATGGTCCCTTGAGGGTTTGCCACCACTGTAATCCTCAGACCACCTGTGCTACCGCCTGAAGTAGACCTCGCCTGTTTGCAGCCAGGACGAAAACTAGATCGAGACCGAGGCAACAGAGCTCCGCCCCTTTGTCGAGGTAATGGAGCCTGGCCGCAACTCCGAGATGAGTATCCACAATGAGAAGATGACTCATCCACGAACGCCACCTCAGCGTGCTTACTGCCCAGGCACATGAGGCAGCGATCGTGACCATCACCCAGCGCCAGGCAACGGCCGCATCCAGAAAAGCACAGGTGATACATTGTCCGAAGCAAGACCCAACTCGCCTTTATAAAGACGCAACGTCAAGTTTGCCAGATGCAATGTCGTCTTTAAAAAGATGCACCCGTGAATGCTCTTTTAGGGAAAAAGCTCTTTTAGCGTGCTGAAGCGCACAGGGGAGATGGTCATCTTCAACACAAACAGGGGGTAGTGCAGCCTGATGTGTGCAGTCCACTCGACACGGGAAGAACCCCCACCGTTGTAGCGCTGTACCACCAGCATGAGAGTCTTTCGAAGAGCGTGCTCAACTCATTGAATTCACTCATCAGCAGAAGTCAGGAGCAGAACGATGTAACCGCTCGTCTCCGAAGCGAAAAGCTGAATATGTGCTGCACCTGCTGCCTACTTGTACTCACGCTGTGATCAGCGGCAGCTGGATAAAATAATCGCATACCAATGTGCATTGGCTCATTTAGTTTACACTCAAAGTGGATTGGTCTCTCTAAGCAAGATCCCAATTCGACGGTCCTCCAACGTGACATCGAGAGTGACCGACTGATAGGGAACAGAGCATGTACAAGTGATTTGAGTGCTTGAAAATCTATCTACATGCACGGACAAAGGAATATATTTCAAAAGGCTTGCACGCTCAACTGTGTGTGAGACGGAGGGGAACATTTCCAATTAAGTATACCTGAGTCTTTAGCCCATCTTTCCATTCAATTATGAACAACAAGTTAATTACATGTGAAAACTATAAGTGCTTCACCCAGATAACTAACAGGTGAACTAAGCATAATTTAGATTTTTATGTTTATAGTAGAAGATTCAATACAGACAAAAATGTGCAGTATTCAGAAACAAATTCATGTCAACTAAACAATAATCCAGTAACCATCCAGGCAACTCATGCAGGTGTTGTTGGTGTGTGAAGTGATGGTCTCACCTGTGGGGTAGCGCTCAATAACAGGTAGATCGTCCACCTGCAGTGTGGCGTTGCCGCCACTCCTTGTGAACTTCACTATGTGGTACTTTCCATCATTTACAAACTTTGCTTTCTCCTCAATGTTGATGTCATCTGTGCCCACATTAAATATAGCCACAATGTAGCCATTTACCTGGAGGAAAAACAAAGAGAAACAGGTAGAAACTCGGTTGAATCTATGCCCTATTGTACATAACTAATGATGAAGTCTGGATGGTTGAAATTAGCATTCAATATACAAAATTAAATAAATATAATCACATCATATGTGACCCTGGAGCACAAAAACAGTCTTAAGTAGCACATGTAAATTTGTAGCACTAGCCAACAATACATAGTATGGGTCAAAATTATCGATTTTTCTTTCAGACTCAGACTCAACTGTATTGTCCCGTAGGGACACTAAGATTGCAGCAAAGTGCCAATGTACTAACCATATTCATGCACACATAAACATTACACCCATAAAACATTTCATGCCAAAGATCATTATGATATTAAGTAAAGAATTAATGAATGAATGATTAAATGATTGAATGAATGATGCATTTATATAGCGCTTTATTGTGTATTGTTGTACACCCAAACCGCTTTACAATCATGTGGGGGGGGGTCTCTCCTCAACCACCACCAGTGTGCAGCATCCACTTGGATGATGCGACGGCTACAACAGGACAACGGCGCCAGTGTGCTCACCACACACCAGCTACAGGTGGAGAGGAGAGAGAGACAAGGAGACAATCAAGTGGATGCACTCACCACACACCAGCTACAGGTGGAGAGGAGAGTCATAGAGCCAATCAAGTGTATGCGCTCACCACACACCAGCTACAGGTGGAGAGGAGAGAAAGTCATAGAGCCAATCAAGTGTATGCGCTCACCACACACCAGCTACAGGTGGAGAGGAGAGGGAGTCATAGAGACAATCAAGTGTATGCGCTCACCACACACAGCTACAGGTGGAGAGGAGAGAAAGTCATAGAGACAATCAAGTGTATGCGCTCACCACACACCAGCTACAGGTGGAGAGGTGAGAAAGTCATAGAGACAATCAAGTGTATGCGCTCACCACACACCAGCTACAGGTGGATAGGAGAGGGAGTCATAGAGACAATCAAGTGTATGCGCTCACCACACACCAGCTACAGGCGGAGAGGAGAGAGAGTCATAGAGCCAATCAAGTGTCTGCTCTCACCACACACCAGCTACAGGTGGAGAGGAGAGAAAGTCATAGAGACAATCAAGTGTATGCGCTCACCACACACCAGCTACAGGTGGAGAGGAGAGAGAGTCATAGAGCCAATCATGTGTATGCGCTCACCACACACCAGCTACAGGTGGAGAGGAGAGAAAGTCATAGAGACAATCAAGTGTATGTGCTCACCACACACCAGCTACAGGTGGAGAGGAGAGGGAGTTATAGAGCCAATCAAGTGGATGCGCTCACCACACACCGGCTACAGGTGGAGAGGAGAGAGAGTCATAGAGCCAATCAAGTGTATGCGCTCACCACACACCGGCTACAGGTGGAGAGGAGAGAAAGTCATAGAGACAATCAAGTGTATGCGCTCACCACACACCAGCTACAGGTGGAGAGGAGAGGGAGTCATAGAGCCAATCAAGTGGATGCGCTCACCACACACCGGCTACAGGTGGAGAGGAGAGAGAGTCATAGAGCCAATCAAGTGTATGCGCTCACCACACACCAGCTACAGGTGAAGAGGAGAGAGAGTCATAGAGCCAATCAAGTGGATGGGGATTATTAGGAGGCCATGATTGACAATGGCCAGTGGATGGAATTTGGCCAGGACACCGGGGTTACACCCCTACTCTTTACGAGAAGTGCCATGGGATTTTTAATTACCACAGAGTCAGGACCTCTGTTTAACGTCTCATCCAAAAGACAGTGCTTGTTGACAGTATAGTGTCCCCGTCACTATACTGGGGCGCCAGGACCCACACAGGCCACAGGGTGAGCTCCCCCTGCTGGTCTCACTAACACCTCTTCCAACAGCAACCTAGTTTTCACCGGAGGTCTCCCATCCAGGTACTGACCAGCTCAACCCTGATTAACTTCATTGGGTGAGCGGTCTTGGGCTGCAGGGTGAAATGGCTGTGGCCAAGATGTTCCATGAAGATATTTTGTAAATTTCCTACCGTAAATATATAAAAACGTAATTTGTATTAATAATATGCATAGCTAAGGACTTCATTTGGGAAACTTTAAAGGCGATTCTCAATATTTTTTTTGTTGCACCCTCAGATTCCAGATTTTCAAATAGTTGTATCTCAGCCAAATATTGTCCTATCCTAACAAACCATACATCAATAGAAAGCTTATTTATTCACGTTTCAGATTATTTATACATCTCCATTTAAAAAAAATACCCTTATGACTGGTTTTGTGCTCCATGGTCACATATTAACAACTTTTACAGTTACTTGTTGTACCCAATTGTAAGTCGCTTTGGATAAAAGCGTCTGCTAAATGACTAAATGTAAATGTACTTGCATTGATTACTCATACAATATGGCCTGGCCTTCATCAAAGTCACAGTTATTGACAAACACTATCTAACTTACAAAAGCAAAATGCTTGCTGGAAAAGCAAGTGCCTGTATCAGCAACAACCTCTACCAAATATTTCCTGTAGCTGCACTTGCCTAACATCGAGGATGCATTTTATACTTTTCCTCCCTTCAGCTTCTCTTAAGCTTGATGTCTGGAGCCAGTTTCACCAGATGGACGTAAAAAATAAAAAAATAAAAAAAGTTGGTTGTAAGCCCTATGCTAGGCTTAGCATGCAGCTAACACAAATATGTTTTACTAACATTTCCATTGAGCTATGACATTTTTATTTCTGAATGTTTTTTAAAAGTTCAAAATGTGCAGCTATTTTTTAAAGAAATTTCTTCTCGGTTCTGTGAACATTAGAGGAACATTCAATTCAATTATTTTGAAACGTTATGAGAACACTAGATTTGAATGTTTAAGTCACCCATATTTATATATTTAAAGTGCATTTTTCTTTTGGTAGTATGCACATTAGAGGAATTTTGTAATTTTGAAACTGTTACGATAATGTTATTTCTAAATGATGGGTGGAGAACCCCCTCCTAAAAAAATCCTCATACAATACCATAATCGTGGATGTCATGGATGTTACACATCGTCAGCTTTCAACAGGCTAAGAGGCTGCGATGCTACATATACTGTAGATCTAATTAAAGCTGATGTCAACTGAAGGCTTATTACTGAAGTCATGTTTCACATTATTATATATCATGCTCATTAAGCTTGCTAACTCTGGGCCTATTAATAGGATATCAAAATATAAAATATCTAGAATATCATAATCAATTAAAAAATAGAAAAGCCTTTTTGAATTCAAATAACCATACTGGTAATGTTCTGCTCTTCTCTACAAAAACAAACATCACTCCACTAACATTTAGTTTGTTTTCCTTGCTCCCACAGGGGTGGATCACTAGAAGTTGCATCAGTTTCTGCTCCGGGTCCAGCTTGTATCCCACTCCCACCTTTTGTGTTGCTTAGCGACTATACTTCAAACTACATCCTACACCAGCCTGACAGCAGGAGACACTGCTGCCTGAAACTTCACAGTCATTACTTCACTGGATATGTTTACATGCAGCCTCATAATCTCTTGATAATCAGATTGATAGCTTAATCAAACTGAAAAGCCTTCATGTAAACATCTCAGTAGAACTGACTGAGCTCAATATGAACAAAATTTCAAACAGATTTGAAAAAGTGTAACAGGAAAATATTAGACATGTAAAATATCTTTATTCCAAAAGATCATGTTGATAAATAGGTTTATATTTCATGTTCTTGCAGGTCATCATAAGCCATGCCGCAAAAATCACCCTTGCATTAACAAGGCTTAAAGAGCTTGCGGTCTGTCGTTCTTAGACACAGGCCACATTGAGAATAAACTCCACAGTGAGAATACATCTCCAAAGACTGCAATGTAAATGAATGTTGACACGATGGAGCGAGGCAAACTCGTTATTAGATGACTGGTGAGTGCGACTGTGTGTGAGTGAGAAATGGAAACCCCGGAGTGGATCTGGAGCAGTGCAGTGATTTGATTACAGGATTACATCCGCTCATATCAAGCTCATATCCGCTCATATCAAGTCAAGTCGAGCTTTATATCCAGTGCTCTGCCTGCTAGAGGGCAAAGGGGCAGAGGCTCTGACCCTGCATCCAGCCACCTGTGCAGTCCCATGCTGAATGTTCATTCACCTGTTTATTTATACATCTTAAAGTTGGCAGCAGCGAAAACAACTGGTCAGTGGATGAGGCTGGATATTTGTCGAAGATCTCGTTTCTGAAACTAATGCACATGAAAGTTTTAAACTGCCAACAAATGTGATCATCCATATAGATCAGGCATCCTCAAAACTGGACCATTCCTGCAGAGTTTAGCTCTAACTCTAATCAAACACACCTGAGCATGCTAATCAGAGTCTTCAAGATCATTAGAAACTCACAGGTAGGTGAGTTTGATCAGGGGTGGAGCTAAACTCTGCAGCAGATTGGACCTCCAGGGAAAGATTTGAGAAACCTGATATAGATCATTGTATGCAGATCATATGTCCAGCATTGTATGTTTGCATTTACACTACCAGTCAAAAGCTTGGAATAATTAAGATAAAAAAAATGCTTTTGAAATAAATTTGTTACATAAGCCTCACCAAGGCTGCATTTATTTGATCAGAATACATTAAAAACAGCAATATTGTTAAATATTATTTCAATTGAAAACAACTGTTTTATATATATATATATATATATATATATTCATATATAGTTAAATGTAATTGATTTCTGTGATCAAAGCTGCATTTTCAGCATCATTACTCCATTCTTCAGTGTCACATGTTCTTCAGAAATCATAATAATATGCCGATTTGCTGCTCAAGAAACATTTCTGATTATTATCAATGAGGAAAACTTACAATTACAATTGTAAAACTTACAAAAACACATTACAATTCAAAATTTTAGGGTAAGCTTTAAAATAAAACAATACTAATATTAAATTAATATTTTTTTATTCTATTAGTATAAATGTATTAAATTGATCAAAAGTAACGGTGAAGACATTTTTTATGTTTTAATGTAAATATTTTGCCACCCTATATATCCATCACATAAAAATATTGCATGGTTTCCACAATACTGTTGCAGCAAAAACAATTTGTAACATTGATAATAATACAAATTATTATTGAATGTATAAATCACCTGGAGTGATGAGAAGTTAGCAAACAAATCATTCTTTTGAACTGGTTCTTTTTGGTGAACTCATTGAAAAAGTTCAAATCGGACTTAAGTGTCTGAAACAGTTTGTGGATCGAGCAGCACAGATCTACAAGTTACTCAATCAAAACTCACTTTCGGATGCCTGACAGTCACTCCGACTGGAAATGAAAAGAAATAGTGGCGTATCTGATCCTATGATGAATTAATTAATTCAGCGCTCCAGTTCCTCCAACAGTTACTGAACTGAGGAAACAGACTCGGACCGAAGACCAATGAGCCGCTGATATGCATATGCATGAACTAAGAGCTTGAATGAAGAGGCGAAATGAATGTGTTTATGGTTTCTCGTTGTTTATGTAAAAGGTTAGTTGATCGTTTCACATCATTATTGGGTGCTTTAATAATACAATTGCATATACATGAGATCATTGCATGATTACACAAACTAATTTGTTGGTAGTTTGCTTCACATCGTGCCTAACAACACCCTTTAGCCATGACTTATTCACAATACAAACGGCCTTATTGCTTTCTTATTTAAAAAATGCACGTGAGTGTACAGTACACAAATTGATCCAGTGAGGCTGTTAGAATAATATCCAATGAGCTCTTATGATACAGGTTTATTCTTTACGATAGAGAGTGAAGTCCATACAGGTGTAAACCATTGATATAACATCTAAAAGCAATTTTGAGAACAGACCTGCACTGTTACTATGGAAACAACAGGGACAGTGATGAGTGGAAAGAGATGCTCTAACAGATAAAAACACACCCCTCAAAACTGCATCACACACACACACACACATGCTTGATAATAACTGCATGTATGATGGCATAATCACTGTGTCCTTTGAGGCCATAGTAAGCTGACTGTCAGGAGGGAGTTGAAGTGGGCAGAATCGCGTGCCAGAGTCGCAGCGCTGTGAAGGGAGTTTGGGTCTATGTGCGTGTCTGTGTCATGCGCAGCAGCAGGTTTATTACGGGTATGTAACGTGATCTGTGTAAGTTCATGTCAATGGGCAGGTGTTTTAATTGGTGTGCTGGGAATTGCGTGCGACAGACTTCCCAGTGGAGCCTTGGCAAGAATAAACATATGCACAACATGCTCTGGAAAACAACGAGGGCTGACAGTCTCGAAACTCAAGACAGAGCAAAGAGCCCATGAAAGAGTCTTCAGATGAGTTATCAATCACAGATGAACACTAAACTATGAGCATCAAGATGCAACAGAGCCTCAAACTGGAAATGTAAAAGATTCACAGCTACTGCAAACATAACTTTTTTTTTTTGTTATATAAATGTGCAATTACAGTACAGAAATCAAAAGGCATTCACCCTGTCACAATCCAGACTGTAAAACAGCTTCTTCATTGCTCCTCAGGGATGAGTAGTATTCACTATCATTCAAGTAAAAGTATCAACGCTGATTTCATGAATACACTGAACCTCCAGCAACCTATTGAACAAAAGCAATTTACCTTTTTTTTTTTTACAAATTATATTTGGATAAGTAAGCTGTGGGCATTTTTTTTTTTGCTTAGGAAAATGGTGTTTAGCTTTGTTCAGTACTGCAATATAAGTATACACCATTCTGGATTGAAGGAATGAAGGAAACCACTGTCCTGAGATAGACACAATTTTGATTTCTATCGCTATCCCATTTACTGAACAATCAAAAATCTTCTATTGGTCTTCATCTGAAATCCCCACTCTGTTTGCTCTGGTCTGTTTTTCTCTTTCAGCACTTTTCTTCTTCCCATCCTTATTCCAATCCTTCCACTGAAACATACTGCCTCACAAATGTCCTGAAAGACGATATCCTCACAGCTGACCGATCTACTACTCCAGAATAACATCTCACTCACCTCTGGAAGAGCCACATGGGTATGCAAACCCATACCTGTCCTTCCACAGGGACAAACACCCTGTCATCCTCAACAATAGAGATGGAAATACTAAAGAATTTAACAATTATGGTTCTTATTCAATTACAATTTATCTGAAGAGTTTCCTTGTTCTTTTTAACATAATACAATGTAAAGCTGTTAACAGCTGATATGTGCTGGAGCCCTGGCCCAGTGGAGCCTTGGCAAGAATAAACATATGCACAACATGCTCTGGAAAACAACGAGGGCTGACAGTCTCGAAACTCAAGACAGAGCAAAGAGCCCATGAAAGAGTCTTCAGATGAGTTATCAATCACAGATGAACACTAAATTCTGAGCATCAAGATGCAACAGAGCCTCAAACTGGAAATGTAAAAGATTCACAGCTACTGCAAACATAATTTTTTTTTTAATATAAATGTGCAATTACAGTACAGAAATCAAAAGGCATTCACCCTGTCACAATCCAGACTGTAAAACAGCTTCTTCATTGCTCCTCAGGGATGAGTAGTATTCACTATCATTCAAGTAAAAGTATCAACGCTGATTTCATGAATACACTGAACCTCCAGCAACCTATTGAACAAAAGCAATTTAGCAATTTTTTTTTTTTTTTTTTTTTACAAATTATATTTGGATAAGTAAGCTGTGGCTTTTTTTTTTTTTTTGGAAAATGGTGTTTAGCTTTGTTCAGTACTGCAATATAAGTATACACCATTCTGGATTGAAGGAATGAAGGAAACCACTGTCCTGAGATAGACACAATTTTGATTTCTATCGCTATCCCATTTACTGAACAATCAAAAATCTTCTATTGGTCTTCATCTGAAATCCCCACTCTGTTTGCTCTGGTCTGTTTTTCTCTTTCAGCACTTTTCTTCTTCCCATCCTTATTCCAATCCTTCCACTGAAACATACTGCCTCACAAATGTCCTGAAAGACGATATCCTCACAGCTGACCGATCTACTACTCCAGAATAACATCTCACTCACCTCTGGAAGAGCCACATGGGTATGCAAACCCATACCTGTCCTTCCACTGGAACAAACACCCTGTCATCCTCAACAATAGAGATGGAAATACTAAAGAATTTAACAATTATGTTTCTTATTCAATTACAATTTATCTGAAGAGTTTCCTTGTTCTTTTTAACATAATAAAATGTAAAGCTGTTAACAGCTGATATGGTGCTTTTGCATCTGTTCTGAAGCTTGAAAGCTACAGTCCTTAATGCATGGAAAATGTAAAATTTCATAAAATACAGGTTCATAAATGAATCGATTCCCTAAGATGGGACATTTAACTTGATATCAGTAGCTGGTGCTATGGGGAAAACACCTTTCTATGAGATTGACTTAAGCCTGTTGGTGAAATTCACTAGCCAATAGCATTTGAGCATACAACTTTAACATAGCTCATAGTCTACTGTATATATATATAGAACACAAACCGCATCTCTTTAGAATCCTTCGACTGAATCAAAAAGAGCAAAGCTCACCCTTGTTCAAGCAGAGTAGCATAGCCTACATTTGCAATGTTTCGTTCTCTCATCTCAGGGAATCCAGGTTACATGAGTTACCAGATCCATTCCCTTTTTAATATTGGTTCACTTGGCATTGTGTCAAAAGCTGATTCCATGGGGATAGTATAAAATCATGGTGTGCTATCAGCGCAGAACCGACCAAGCCGTGGCAATGAATAAAGCCACACTGACATTTACACTATATGACCTTACTGAAAATGGTAGCAGCTGAAGCGTAGCTACACACACACACTCAAGTACAATCTCCACTACATAACCTAGTTGAAGAAATCTCTGACATTTTTTTTATATTCTCAATTTGAATCCACTGACAGCGATATACCACCCATTTCACTCAAGAACAAATGTGACAACTTGTCAGCATTTCAATAAGACATTAAGTGGTGAGCCTTATTAGCAATAAGCAATCTCAATGTTTAGTGCTGTATGGTAGCAAACACTGCACCAAACACAGATTATAGAAATAAAGCCACTTTAGGAGATGATGTAACCCGCTTACATAGACAATAATGATAAGAGTCAACACGCTAACATTATTGAGCCCTGATTGTATATATATGACTGTGCTGCTTGTACAAACAAGGAAATATTGGTTCTGTACTTCTAATTGAAATGTTTTGAGTGCCAGAGACACTATAAGAAGCTCCAACAACATGGCATAATTTCCTTCATCTAAACCACCAAACACGGCCAAACCATGGTCTCTTGTGAAGGGATGGAGTTCTGCTCACATGAAGAACACACTTGCAACTGCAGAATCTGGAGAGTGAAAAGCATGCAGGACCTGAGCCGGTGGGAGCTCATCAGTATAAACCTCCTGATCCACTCCGCTGTTGGATTTATACATTTAAATCAAGTGCTTCCCTAGAGCACAGTGTCCTGAGACTTACAGGGAGAGCAGTCTGTCTAGTTAAGAGTGGGCTCCCCAACAGCGAGGCTCAGGCAGATGACACAACTCTCTTGCCTAGCAGACAGCTGGAAGGGACCTTTGTAAGAAAAACACTCAAAGCAACACTTTGAAATAAATTCCCATCGCGAGTAAATTTGCTGTCGTAGCTATGTATGCTGTAATATTACTAATATTATATAAAGGTGCATCTAAAAAAAAAATATATATATTGTGAAAACGTTTTTTTTTTTACTTATTTCAAAAAGTGAAACTTTCACATATTCTAGATTCATTAAATGTAAAGTTAAACATTTCAAATATTAGTTTTTGTTGTTTTAATTTTGATTATTAGAGCTTACAGCTCATGAAAGTCAAAAATCCAGTATCTCAAATTATTAAAATATTTACATTTGAGTTTCAATAAATGACCAACCATACAGTATAAATTATGGGTATCTCTTGTTCTTTGAAACCACAATCATGGGGAACACTGCTGACTTGGCAATGGTCCAGAAGACGATCATTTACACCCTCCACAAAGAGGGTAAGTCACAGAGGGTCATTACTGAAACAGGTGGCTAAGTGCTGTATCAAAGCATATTAAATGCAAAGTTGACTGGAAGGGAGAAAATGGGTAGGAAAAGGTGCACAAACAACAGGGATGACCGCAACTTTGTGAATACTGTCAAGTAAAGCCGATTCAAATTCACAAGGAGTGAACTGAAGCTGGAGTCAGTGCATCAAGAGTTACCTCGCTCAGACATTTAGTTCATGTATTGTAGAGTAACAGTTAGCAAATAAACTTTGTTACATTTATAAGAATCCTTGCCTTGTGTTGTAAAATTTTCAAGTCTAAACATCTGCCAAGATTTCGCGTTACATTGCTCATGGTAAAATTATTATTGTGTTTGAAAATATTGTTGGCCACGAATGAGTAAAATAAACCACCCCTTTAAATTGTTCCTGCTTGCCATGGCGATTTGACAATATTTATGTTGGCAATGATATAAAGTGTAAATAGATTTAAATTATTCTATATCATTTATATTTCGAGCTTTTAATGGGCAAGAGCTATTGACATGTCAGAGCAATTTAAAGAAACACGGATAAATTAGTTATAAGCAGCTTTCTGTGATAATAAATATATAAATATTTTTTTTTATAAGGGCATACTCACACTAGGCACAGTTGCCTTGTTCTAAACCCAAGAGTAATTGTCCTTACGCTGACAGACAGATATCACAGGATTATTACAGAGGCAGCTGAGGATAATGTGGAATTTGCAGCTTTACTCACAAGCTACATTTATTAACAGAAAAGTGTTATATCCAAGTATCACACTTTTGCTGTCATAATGATAACAATAGCGCATACAAAAATAGTAAATGAACAGCACCATGGTCCGGCGCGGTTAGAGATCACACTACACGTGTACCGCACCCTCCTCAAGTGGGCCAGTGCATGGTTAAACGAACCGCACTGGACACGGTACAGAGCAGTCACACTTGTGAAATTAACTGGACTTTGGGGGTCAATCTTGCTCAAGCATGGATCAGATCTGCTAGTGTGAGTACATCTTAAATCTAAGTGAATAGTAGACAGCACACCACAACTATAACCATAACAGCACAAAAAATTATGAATTATAAAAAACATTGACAGCCAATCTGAATAATTTATGCTTTAAAGAGCTTGAGCATTTAAAGTGACAGTTGACACAACTGTATTGTATACTTAGGGTACACTAATATCGTTATCTTTATAATTATCGTTCTCGGTGTAAACTGGCCATAGTGTTACTTGACGGGATGGACTATTTCAAATGTATTTTGTGTATTTTCAAAATACAGTATTTGTATTTAAATACATTTTCCAAACATTATTTTGTACTTGTATTTAAATATTTTTTTCCACACAGTATTTTGTATTTTTATTTTAAATACATTTTGATGTATTTGTGCCCATCTCTGAATGTGTGCTGCTGCGTGTGTGTGATGTTGTGTCCGATGTGTCTTATTTTATGCATCTGTTCAGATGTGTCCCTGCTGCCATCTGATTTATAGCAGAGGTGAAACTCTCGAAACCCACATTCACCCGCAGGCCAGAGTTGACCTGACACAGCACTAAACTGCAGCACTAAGAACCAATGACAGTTTCACATGTGCTCATGCAATTCACTGTGTGTGTTTGTGTGTAAGAATACTTTTTGACTGTGTCTATGCATTTCCCTAAAAGTGTTTGCATGTGTTTGCTGTTTCATTAACAGTATTTTAAGTGTCAGTTTACACCTGGTAGCATCTGTCTCTGATGTGGACAGCTGTAAGTACAGAGTCCTGTACACACCACATTCAATATAACATCATGCACACAGCACAGCGCTGTCAATAGTTAAGTCTGGAATCACACATTTACACTCTCATATTCTCTATGCAGTAAATATGAAATAAGTTAGCATTAGAGTGATTTCAGACAGTATATGCATGGAAGTGTAAAACAATCTCAATTTGTGTGTGCCTTATTTTCTTGTGTAAATTAGTACAGCAATAAATGTATCTTTAAAACATTTTGAGTATAATAATAAAATGCACTTTTTGTATTTTCCATAACATACTATGTAAAATAGAGAAATAGTCCACTTACAATGTGCAGTTTGAGATAGTCACCTAACCCAGAGGAGCTGTTCACTCGCACCAGCAGAGCTTCCCTCAGATGAGTGCTGAATCCCATCGCCAGCCGATCGGCTCGTGTGCTTGGCCGGTCGTTCGGTGGCCATGTGTATGTTATCAGACCACCGTCTCTCCCAAATATATATGTGGTGCCTGCTGCAAGAGACAGATGTACAAGCAAACATAGAGTTCTGTCACACACTGTAATGCATAGCATATACACTGTATATACAGTAAATATATACACACAGATAGATAGATAGATAGATAGATAGATAGATAGATAGATAGATAGATAGATAGATAGATAGATAGATAGATAGATAGATAGATAGATAGATAGATAGATAGATAGATAGATAGACAGATCACGCATTTATTGAATTTAAAAAAGCAATTTTACTAACCAACTTGTTATTACCAGTGGCTTTTCTTAAACTTTAAATAAAATTCAGATAAAAATGAAATAAATAAATAACAAATGTGAAAAGTTGTTGCCCAATCCTTATATAAAGGTGATGTGACAGTTGGTGTGATTGTTATTAGGGCCCGAGCACCGGTGGTGCGAGGACCCTCTTGGAATTGCTCCATTTATTATTATTGTTATTCTGTTTCTTCTTCTTCTCCACAATGGTTTGCATTTTTGAGGGCCTAAGCATGCTCGAACAGTCATGCAACTTTGCACATGCATTGGAACTGGCAAACATTTAGGTATAGGTACATGATAGAGGTTTCAGAAGTGGATGTGGCAAAATGGCTCGATAACGCCACTTATTCACATTCAATGATGTACCCCTCCCGCTACGCTTCATGTACATGTATGAAAATCAACATATGTAACACACCAATATCGACAAAAAAGTATTTCAGAGAAAAATCCGAAACCCAGCAGGAAGTTGGTTATTTTTTATTTTTTTGTCATTCAAATAATAATTTTTTCCATTTTCAAGCGTTGTCTTTTTATGAACTCTTCCTAGAGATTTAATCAGCTGAACGCCAAATGTGGTCAGTGTAATCTAAAGCCCTTTGTGACATTAAGTTGCAAAGATCTAGAGTTTTCATTGAAGGGCGTGTCCGGGGCGGCCTGACAAATTTGATGTTTTGCCATGAAACAGGAAGTTGTTATAACTCAGGCATGCAATGGCTGATCTGCCCCAAACTTCACATATATGATAAGACTTCTGACCTGAAGAGATCTACATGACAATATTCAGTTATAGTAATAGCACCACCTGCTGGCAACAGGTAATGACTTGTTTTACGCCGTAACAAGCTCATCTGAGAGATTTAATGACATCAACATTTTATGTGGTAAGACTCCTGGCCTGAATACATCTACATGTCAATATTCAGTTATAGTCATTGCGCCACCAGCTGGCAGCAGGAAGTTTGGCACATATAAATTACTTATATGTATTTATCCTATATTAACCACTTTAAAAGCATATTGCCCATGGTTCGCTGTTTCCCTAAAGCTAGCGGGTGGCGGTGAGCCTAGGTGCGAGGGCCCTTTCAACGCTGCTTGCAGCTTTAATTTCTTTATTTTTCTTGCACTTTCTCTTCCTGACTTTGTGAGTGTGCGTATTCTCTCGCTGTCTGTCGTGAGGGTTTTAGGGTCATGAGTTGGAAGATGTTTTAGGATCATCTCTTTGATGACTCTGTATGTCTGTAAGGGTTTTAATGGTAGTGACCTCGGCAGGCTTTAAACACTACTTAAACACATCATACAGAGGCTTTAGCCATTGCAATGGAGTTATTGTAGAGATTAAAAGCGAGAGCAAGAGAGATGTGTGCATTGCAGAGTCTCAGCAGTGTTGGGCAGTCGTGTCTCTCTAATTATAGCAAAGCTGTAAGTTTAAGAGTGCTACCACCTCGCTGCTGAAAAATGTCAGGTAAATTTTTAGTAGTGAAACTATTTAGATGATAGCATCGCACTAGCAACAGAACCAACACGTTTTTGCTCACATAGGCCTAAATGTCTTTGTTTGTGTGCATGTGTGTGTGAAAGATAAAGAGAGAGCAGGAGAATAAGAAGTGAAAAAACAACTAGATTGAAAAAGAATCCAAAATTCACAACCTTTCAGCTCTTTATGCATGCTAGGGTTTTCTTCCTGGTTCTTTTCTGTTGTCAAAACATGCTGGCTGTAATTAGTGTACACCATTAGTACTGGAAATGACATTATGTGTAACTCTTTCACTCTATATTTTAACTAATAAGCATTTGTAAGTGCAAATATCAAAACCTTGTGGCTTCTTTCATTTATGTTCTCATCTTTTTTGTCAAAGTCAACAAATGTGTTATTCAACAGCAGTTCCAATTACCACAGATGAGCACAGAGAGAAGAATAAATAATCACACAGAGGAAGTCAAGTGGAAAAAAAGAAGGTAACGCACAGCATTTCAATAAAACAGGGTGGAAAAATAGATGTAAAGATCAACCCTTCAAGAGAAGCATGCACATCAGAGAACAACAAATCCACATGATCTGCCAGTACTTACAAAATTTACCTGCATGTGTTTTATTTAGATTGTTTAAAAACCATAGAAAAATGTGTACAATTTAAAAGTATGGAAAATAAGTATCTGTATGCTTTGAACAGAAAAATAAGTCAAGCGTGTAAGATGTATCGTTTACTGATGGAGGGCTAGATTTAGTCTAGCCTTCATTGTGACTGTTATTTGGGGTTAAAGGTAATAGCATAATGTTCTCTTGTGCATCATAAATCAAAAGATGTGTCCCCATTTTTAATATACATTTATGGTGGGTTGAAAATAAAGTAATTTGTTTTTGTTATAAACATCCAAAATTGACCAAAGCATATTGACTGAGAAGTGAAGGTCTGCTATTATACCAGGTTTAGCACAGTGAGTGCAGTGCTGGTAATGTGACTGGTCATGTGATATAGGAAATGATAAAAGAAGACTGTATAGATATTAAAATGGAAAGTGAATAGGATTGGAATCAGTGAAACACATAGCTAGATGTAGAAAGAGACACAGAGACACTGTAAACATGCTCCGCTTAGAATAATCTAATACAATAGGGTGGATGACTGGAAAAAGTTAGCATAGCATTTTTTATGTATTTCATGTGTTTATGTATTTCATTAATTTACACCATGTATTCTCACATGTCCAGACCTTTCACAGAATGGCAAAACTGTCCACATTGCAGGTTATTCTGGCCAATAACTGGCCCTTTAGACAGAAGATACCATCAGTCTGACATCACTTAACACAACCAGCTTTGTTTAGTATGTTCCGTTTAGACGCATACTGTATGTGTTTAGAAATGTTCCTTATCCAAAAGGCATTGGGTCTCATTCAGTAATAATTGCTTAGATTAAGCGTATTTATACACAAATTCAAACATCTCACGAAAACTTTAATGCCTAATTCACAACACGTGCGTATGCACATGAATTTGTTCTTTACCTCGTTGTAATGTTCATGAGGTTAGTCACTTGCATAAAACATGCCCGGACCATTTCCATATAAGGACTTTCCACACAACCTTTCCTTTACAGCCTTTCGTCACTTTTGTCAAAGATACTCCACGCAACCCCATATGATGCTCGCTACAGATGCACTTTCGCCAGTTCTTTGAGGAATGCCAAGTGTGCAGTCCTCAAAATCAGTTCATACACAATAAAACACTTTTTATACAGACCCAGTTTACAGAAATGTCATTAGCCGGCTGTAAATGCTCTGTTATTCGGAAAAGCTATAGTGTATAGTTTCATAAAAGCTCACTGAAATGATACAGATGGTAGAGACATAATAAAGTTCTCAGCTATTCTTATGGCATTTTATTTTGCAAAATATCTTGCGTCCAGTCACACTCAGTTGACCATTATATGTGTGGTCTGAAACACAACTGCCCTCATGTTTTAGTGCAGGACAGCAATTTCAAGAACATTTTCTGTAATCTTTTTAGGACTGTGATATGAAGAGTGTACAAAGTTACAGCAACAGTGCTAAAGTGAATAGCACTTAAGCACGATACCATTGTAAACATAGATATCGTTCATTTACATAGATATCGGTACATGAATAAGCATGCGTCATCATTTTCAAATACATCTGTTTTCACAGCCCACACTACAATATGAAAATGGCATTTTCAAGTGTATCCACTTGGGAGAGCATCTTCAAACTGTTCCACTTTTACACTACAAAATTACTGTCTCAGTCTGAACACAAGGCCAAAACTCAGAGAAAAAGTGTTTTTAATGTGTTTTCAAATGTATCCGGATTAGAGTAGATGTAGCCTACGCAGCCGTGCTTATGTTGGCGGAAACTGAGTCATCAGTGTCCCAAAGTGTAGTGAATCAGAGTCTTTGCCAGTGCCTGAATTCATGTACACAGAATATTGATTCATGACCTAGGGAGCTGATTAAGAGCTGATATCTGTCCCCTGCCACGTGACTTGTAGTTCCAACAGCTTCTCCCAAATGTTTCATATAGCTGCTTGAAGACTTGCATGAAGTTGAGGATGTATTTTGAGCCATTCCTCTCTACAAATCTGTTTCAGTTTGCCCTACATTTGGTGGTACAGATTGATGAACACCCATTTATTTAGAAATGCCTTTACCAGCTTTGTTCGCATGATCATACATCCACTTTTTCCCCGAACATATCCTGGTTGACATTTAGAAATTGCCTAAAATGGTTTTGGCTTTGCTTTGCTAATGTTTTAATTCTTGCTGAAGGTAATAACTGCAAAACAGGTTGACCAATAACGTGCAGGCATTGAAGATAATCAACCAATTATGGAAAGTGAGAAAGAGACATCTAAAGAAAATGTTCATTAGAAATATGACATGTATGAGAAAAGTAGAGAGCACACCAATAGGAAAATAAAGCCCAAACCAGGACATGTTTGGAAAAAGTGGATGTATGGTCACCCTAGCTTTGTACATCTCTAAAATGCATTGTCTAAGGTCATATATAAGTTGTTGGAACCAAAGCATTGTTGACACTAATTGATCTCTTTTGAATAGAACAGTTACTGGGCCAGAGCACCTGTGCAACCTACACTTCCAATCTCCTCTCCTTCACTGAAACATCTGACTCCAGTCAGCTTTTGGACATCTTCAATGACAATTTGAAAAGTAAAACAATTTTTGTGTTATTAGTTACATTGGGTTTGTCTATATTCTACTTTGATTTAGATTAGACCACATTTTACGAGTAACTGATGTAAAAATAGAGACAATTCCAAAGGGTTCCTTTTGTATTTATTTTTTTGCTTATGTGCTCTGGTAAATGTATCTTAGCCTGTCATAGCAAATTATATTTACATGTAGATGCCTTAAACAAACAGAACTAACCTTTTTAATTCCAAGGGTTTGAAAACACAGTGGAATACAAAACTAAATTATACCTAACCTGCACAACAAATTAGCACACATCAGAGGAAATGTGTCGATTTGAAATAGATGTAGTAGAAATTTATGCTATTAGAGTCAGTATTATACATTTGAGTCAGTTTTGGGGGTGTTTTTGATATTTGTGTATATTATCAGTGTTTGCCAGCAGTGGTGAAAGCTTGAAGACATGTGTTGAGAAGACGAGGGGTGGGTTGAATCCCCCACAATCCTATTAGTGTGGATTAGAGCGCAGCTTTCTCACACACCGCTACACCACTGTAAGGTGCCGGATTGTGCATCAGAAGAAAAAAGAGCAGTGACATTGCTGACTACTTCTTACAGGTATTTTTGCCCCTTTTTTGCCAATAGATAATGCTGTCTCACCAGGATCGGCTTATTTATAGCTTGTAAAACCTTGTTCTGTTTCTAGCAGTGTTATAGCACCTCCCATTCTGTATTTCTTCTGAAGGATCCAAACATTAGAAGCAAGTGGTAACAAGAGTGTATTTAACAATGTATTTAAATCTGACCCCAATCCATTTGAGTGGCACATTTCAGCACCACTTGTTTTACGCATGTCCCAATGTAATGGAAAAGGTCTGTTACTAAAGGAGGGGGTATCAGCAAATAAACTTAAGCCCTGTTCGCACGGGATTAGTATTATCTGGGGACCTTGTTACTCCCCCACATCTGAATTTCGTGTGGTGCATTTGCACGGGGTAAATGAAGCCTGTGATTTTACTCAAATTTACTGACTTATCTCCCGGATACGATGCCAAGGCTTTGAGAGTCCCGTTCTATGGTCCGGTTAGATGGATTAAAAAAAATAAACTATAGTTTCGTGCCCTGTGTCATTTAAATTGCCCAGGGCAGTCGTGGCTCTAATGGATAGAGCGTCGGACTTGTAACCTGAGTTTGTGGGTTCGAATCTCGGCACCGGCAGGAATTGTCCACGACTGAGGTGAGACCCTTGAGCAAGGCACCGAACCCCTAACTGCTCCCCAAATGCCGCAATGTTGGCTGCCCACTGCTCCAGGTGTGTGTGCACTTGGATGGGTTAAATGCAGAGAACACATTTCACTGCTGGTTATACTCTGTATAATTGTGTATGTGACAAATAAAGCTCATCTGAGCTCATCTAAATTTCACCAGGTTAAAATAATATCTCAAGCTTTTATGCTTGATTTATTTGTAACACATTAACATCGAAACCTTTTCAGCTTTCTCTCTCTGCAAATTGTATAGTTGTATGGTGTAATATAGCAATATGAATATACCCCAAATATTATCAAAACACTCAAACGCAGCTCCATTCTTCGCAAAAGATGGACTAAAAGGCACACAGGAAACAAAAAACTCGAAAATATTATATATGACCCGCTAAATGGAGGCCAAATCACAGAGATGCCGATTCGCACGGGATTAAGATCACAGACAATCTCTGCAATTATTATAAATGACTGGAGGTCACCAGGTAATACTACTCCCGTGCAAATAGAGCTTTAGACTAAAAACTAAAATGTGCAGCAAAGCACAACTGCTCATTTTAAAGGTGAAAATATTAGCCATTCATGACATTGGATATGCACACAGAAATTTACAAAGCACAGCAGCAAAAGCAGCCTGTTGAATTCTAAGCCACACGAACATCGATGACAATGATACTCAACATCCTCAAGAAACTCAATCAGTAACATCTCACCCATCCTACACGCCTCACCAGACTGTATCCGCTGATTTGATTGTGCTTCAGTCATACTACTGTTTGCCTTTCATAAATCACAACTTTTCAGCACAAGCAGATGCACATAATGATATTTATTGCTTTGGGAAATGGCATCTTTGTTCCTGGGACATTTTCACTGCATTGTAAAGCTTATTCAAAACAACAGCAGAATGCACTCAATAGTGACCCGTAGCAGATATTAGGCACTCAGCGTCTACAGGATAATGGTACACATCTGGATAAATCACTTCAGGCAAACATTTAATGTCCTTTGAGATACCTTGTTGCCTTATTTAAAGAGCCCGTAATGATGCTTCATTGTTCATTTATTTGTTTGGAGTTAGACTCAACAATAATGCACTACATTTGTTTTGACAGTTGTGGGATATACTAATCAGAAGTGCTTCAGGAGCAGATATGCACAGTGGAGTTGTAATATTCTTTTTATTGTTTGCTTCCTTGAAAGGGTCTATAATGATATATATATATATATATATATATATATATAGACTGACCAAAATTATAAACGCAACACTTTTGTTTTTGCCCCCATTTTTCATGAGCTGAACTCAAAGATCTAAGACTTTTTCTATGTACACAAAATACCTATTTCTCTCAAATATTGTTCACAAATCTGTCTAAATCTATGTTAGTGTGCACTTCTCCTTCCTTTGCCGAGATAATCCATACACCTCACAGGTGTATGGATTACTCCTTAGGCTGCCCACAATAAAAGGCTACTCTAAAATGTGCAGTTTTACTGTATTGGGGGGGGGGGGGGGGGGTCCGGGGGAGGGGGTCCGAAAAACAGTCAGTATCTGGTGTGACCACCATTTGCCTCACGCAGTGCAACACATCTTCTTCGTATAGAGTTGATCAGGTTGTTGATTGTGGCCTGTGGGATGTTGGTCCACTCCTCTTCAATGGCTGTGTGAAGTTGCTGGATATTGACAGGAACTAACTGGAGCACTGTGTGCTGGGGTCGTCGGGGCATACGCAGATCTCTCCAGAGCATCCCAAACATGCTCAATGGGTGACATGTCCGGTGAGTATCCTGGCCATGCAAGAACTGGGATGTTTTCATCTTTCAGGAATTGTGAACAGATCACTGCAGCATGGGGCCGAGCATTATCATGCTGTAACATGAGGTGATGGTCGTGGATGAATGGCACAACAACAGGACTCAGGATCTCGTCACGGTATCTCTGTGCATTCAAAATGCCATCAATAAAATGCACCTGTGTTCATTGTCCATAACATACGCCCACCCATACCATAACCCTCCCACCACCATGGGCTACTCGATCCACAACATTGACATCAGCAAACCGCTCACCCACACGACGTCATACATGCTGTCTGCCATCTGCCCTGTACAGTGAAAACCAGGATTGAAGAGAACACCTCTCCAAAGTGCCAGACGCCATCGAATGTGAACATTTGCCCACTCAAGTCCGTTACGACGACGAACTGCAGTCAGGTCGAAACCCCGATGAGGACGACAAGCATGCAGATGAGCTTCCCTGAGACAGTTTCTGACAATGTGTGCAGAAGTTCTTTGGTTATGGTTATGATTGTTGCAGCAGCTGTCCGGGTGTCTGGTCTCAGACAATCTTGGAGGTGAAGATGCTGGATGTGGAGTTCCTGGGCTGTTGTGGTTACACGTGGTCTGCGGTTGTCAGGCCAGTTGGATTTAATGCCAAATTCTCGGAAATGCCTTTGGAGATGATTAATGGTAGAGCAATGAAAATTCGATTCACCGGCAACAGCTCTGGTGGACATTCCTGCAGTCAGCATGCCAATTGCCCGCTCCCTCAAAACTTGCGACATCTGTGGCATTATGCTCTGTGATAAAACTGCACATTTTAGAGTGGCCTTTTATTGTGGCCAGCCTAAGGCACACCTGTGCAATAATCATGCTGTCTAATCAGCATATTGATATGCCACACCTGTGAGGTGGATGGATTATCTTGGCAAAGGATTGCTCACTAACACAGATTTAGACAGATTTGTGAACAATATTTGAGAGAAATAGGCCTTTTGTATACATAGAAAAAGTCTTAGATCTTTGAGTTCAGCTCATGAAAAATGAGGGCAAAAACAAAAGTCTTGCATTTATAATTTTGTTCAGTATATTAGTATGTACTTATGCTTGTGGCAAAGCTTTGACTCTTAATGTGGCTGTCTCTTTTATCACCTGCGGTGGTTGTCAATATGTTAAAGGTACAAAACAGATTTTAATAGAAGTATGTGTTGTTGAATTTAGTGGTTTACATTCAAATTTCCTTGTTTTTAAATTACAGTTTTATAATTTGTACTGTTTTACAGTTAATTTTACAGTTTTGTTCTGTAAACGTGTTTACAGTTTTTCTGTCTTTTTTACAAAATTATTCTGGAAACCACAGCTGCCAAAATTATTTTGTAAAAACTAAAGAATTGTAAAAGTGTATATATATATATATATTTATATATATTTATGAATGAATGTTGCTTTGCTGAGCCAAATCAGCACAACTGAAATAGTACTTGCTTTGTATAATGACAGAACATACAGCCTTTAAGTTTTTCTTTTTTATGTTCTTACTAAAGGGAAGTATAGTTTCAGTGCATCAACAGCACAGAATGCATTGTTCTTAGTGTTCGTTTAATGAAAGAAACCAATAAATTAGATATGTAAAAATGTTAATTTTATGTGATAGTGAAGCATTGGACTTTTGAACTGTGAGTATTTACACAGCTTTATGTTCACAGCACGATATCCACTGCATGCAGCTCCGCTGAACATAAAAGGAGCTATTTAGTTGTCATTTTCTTTTACTTTTGTGTGTGTTAACTCCAACTGATGAGATCTTATTTTTATTATACTAGTAGCAAGTTTATGCTTTTAGAAAGAAAAATGTGTGTGTTCTGCCACTGTAAACCAAATGGCGTATTATTATTATTTTCCCCAGGAAAATAATAAATCATTAGCTTAGTATAAAAAAAAATACGTAAAACAGACTCCAGTGGAGTGACTTAATTGGTTGATTTGTCATTTCAGCAGGACTGTAAAACACTTCTATCCAATCAGCTCACAGCATGTTTAATCCATCCGACACCCCACTCACAACATGTTACTCAGAGATGTGTGCATTTTTACTGTGTGTGTGTGTGTGTGTGTGTGTGTGTGTGTGTGTGTGTGTGTGTGTGTGTGTGTGTGTGGTGTGTGTGTGTGTGTGTGTGTGTGTGTGTGTGTGTGTCAGTCTGTGCAAACAGGCAAATGGACAAAAATGCACATATTCGGACAGTCACATTCATATCATAATTTTGATTTATAATGCATGAAAACATCATCCCAGTAGACATCTCAAAACTAATTTCACACAAATACTGAACCGCTTCTTCTGCAATTATCCTCTAAGTGTCATAATTAATGTAATAAACTACACTTACTAGGGTAACTGTGTGAACTGTATAAATGGACTTCATATCTTAAAAATCCATTTGACACCAGCTGAAATGCAAACATAGCTCAAAATGTAGTTTTGAGAACGGATCTAGCATAATTTTTTTGCAGATGCTACAAAGCTAGATTTTTTTTGCATCTAAAGGCACAGAAAAAAGTGTTACAATTATTTTTGGTGCCAATGTGATGAGAAGTCAAAACATCAAAACAGCTCAAATGCTCATATAACATCCATCTAAGCCTGGGTTGCATTGTGTGACTCAATGGATGTGTTATAATCTGATCCTGAGAGAAATGTGCTGATGCAGATACTGAGAGATGAGGATAATCTTAGTAAGATTTAGGATGGGAGATGCTGAACGAGAAAAAAATATAGCATTGCAAATGCCCTTCTATGAATTTGAGTTTCACTACTTTACATGTTTAATGGATTGTGTTTGTGCTCCATACTGTTACGCTACTACCCACCGTGTCCTGCTCGCAGAGACCCAGGTGATCTTTTAATAGTGATAGGCACAGTGTGGAGGGTCTGGCCTCCGTGGGTGATATGTGCTTGATGTGTCCTCTCGAGGGTCTCCGATCCGGCTGCGATGCCCAGTGAGAGAGCTGTGAGGTACAGGACGAGGCAGACAGCTGAGGCCAGACCCCGGAAGAGGGTCTCAGAGCAGGACTGCCAGTCCGCCAGCCTCCAGCCACACAACATCTTCCCAGAGAGAGAACGTAGAGACACACGGACACTTCAGCACACCTGCCTGCCCATACTGCTCACTTACGCACACCTTATTAAAGAAGAAGCGCTCAAAATCCAGAAATCAGCAAGCCAGGAGAAAGTATAGCCAATCCGTGTCCTCAGGGATTTAATCTTAAATCCAAGCAGTTTAAGATAAAATCCAACGTTCCATAAAGCAGGAAAGAGTATTTTCATTTATGAACCATAAAATCAGTTCCTGCACCATTACTCCCAGTAGCCCGAAATCATGAAAATAACTGAAACATCCCACAAAAACACTGACAGATATCTCCTGAGGTATCAGCACATGCAAGAAATCAGGCGTTTTCTGAATTCAAAGTCGTTCTCTGAAATCAGAATTTCTGCAGTTTTTCGGCTGAATATTGTCTTCAGTCTTTCTTTTAGGAGGAGAAATACCAAGAAATCCATCCACAGCTGGCTGAGAGCCTCCAACAGTTGGCGAGAGCTTCATTTACACTCTTTCCCGAGGACAATGTTTCTTGTTCTCCATGGAGAGAGAGATCTCCCCACACACCTGCACAAGCTGCGTTTCCAGCCACAAGACATCCACAGAGCAGCTCCGGAGGCTGTGCGGGAGAGAGTAAGCGGTCGGAGGGGGAAAAAGGGGAGGAAGAGAAGAAAAGAGAGGGAGGGGGAGCGCTAGCGGTGGAATCAGGGCGCGAGAGCACTGCTATGCAAATGTTCAGCCAAAACACAGCTAACACTGCAGAGAAACATGCTGCCTAGATGGAGAAACTGGGATGTGTGCTTTGTTTTTGTTTGTTCTGTAGGCTATATTACCATCACTCTGTTGTAAAAAAATATATTAAAACCATAAATATCTCACTTTCCTCTGGCACCTCCAATTAAAGCTATTTTATCTCTCCGAGTCTGGATTCATCCCTCTCCCTTCCTGTAAGTAGAGCAAAGATTTTCTTTAGAGACTCTTCTTGCTCGCTCCAACTTAAAAGAGACTTTGTGCCATACGTCAACTGTCTCTCCAGATGCTCCATCTGTTGCCCAACACCAAGAGACGTCAGTGGCAGCAAGCACACTGCATCTGCACTGCACATAAAGGGTCGTCTGTGCAGGCGGACTTGGCCCTCGAGTGCCGTCCTTTGGGAGGAAGCAGCTCATTCAACCACCAGGAAAAAGAAGCACACACAAAGAAAAGGACTGATAAATGTGGATTTGTGTGCAGGTATGTCTCCCTGTGCAGATGTGACCGGTGCTGATGAAAGCAAAGCTCACAGTTGCAGTTTTGTTTATTTTTTATACAAACTGGTGCCCTGAATGTAATTGCGCTGTACAGCAAGGGGAATAACTCATTTATTTGTTTGGGAATCGAGAAGTGGTTAATATTCAGAACCAGATTAAATTCTACAAATATTTCAACTACATGTTTGGTTGTGTTTACAGTATACATCTATATTAATGCATTCATTAGACATATGAAGACACGACACTGTGTGCAATCTGATTGAGAAAGTAGTCGGATTTAGTTTATATAGTTTAGTTTACATAGCTAAAATGTGATTTTCAATCTGCGTATGATTATTTAAGATCTACTTTAATCAAATACTAATTTTATCCGGATTGAGCTCAGATGGATTGTTTGAGGTCATTAATTGAGCAATCAGTCTGATCGCAAACAGATTATTTGTATGTGAACTTATTTGTATGTGAACAGCTAATGTTCACAAGGAAATTCCCACCCTTCTTTAATCTGAGGCATGAATGAATGCTTCTCTGATCACACATCGTCCAGGAACCTTCACAACCACTGAAAGTGATCGGGAACTACCACTGATTAGCTGCACTTCCACTGTTGAAAAGCAGTGCGAGTGCATCCCAGGGCCTGGGGATGCTCTGATTAAACATTAGAATAAACATACACTATTCATATAAAAATACCAGAGATCATTTGAAGAACAAAGACAAATCACATATGGTCAAAATCATTTATATCATTCATCTGTCAATATGTCTGTCTCTGTTGATACTGGACTTGATGATTGTTTTATCATTATTCAATGTAAGCATATGAAAATTAAGAATTATTTTTCTAAATAAGCACACTTTTGGACTAATGGAGTTTTGTGCACTCCTCTGATCATAAATAACAGAAATAGATGCGAGTAAATAACATGCTTACTACTTATGTGAAATAATGATACATACCAGATTGATTCACTATGATTGATGTACACTCCTGAATGTATAAATCAATATTTTTTTATTTATTAATGTCACTTTAAGGTGTGTTCATAAAACAGTGGTCAAACAGCAATGCCAAATTAAGTTAAAATGTATGTAAAGATCATAGGTCCTTCCTTCAAGTCCTTCCGGTGGCGCTGCTGAGTTCAGACGCCTGTGAATTAGCTCCGCTCAAAATTGTGCTTTTATGTGTTTTTTTTACCTATTTTTACTTCTCTTTTTACACGTGTAACGTCTGCAATGATTATGTACGACAAAAGAACACTTTTGGACATTGGACAGCGCTACACTAACCTGATCCAGGACACTTTATCCACGGATCCAGCGTGGCCATTGGAGATACTTCGGGGCACCGAAGTTAACAAAGGCCACCTCAATAATACCAGGAGGCGAAAGAAACACCGCGGGAAACGTGCCGGAATTCGTAACAGACAGAGGGTAAGGGCTCACAGTCCTCCTCTACCGAGTATTCTGCTCGCTAATGTCCAATCCTTGGAGAATAAGATGGACGATCTTAGAGCCAGGATAAGTTTCCAACGGGACATAAGGGACTGTAACATCCTTTGTTTGACCGAAACATGGCTCATGCGGATGGTCCCGGACACCGCTGTAACGCCGTCTGATAACTTTTCTGTTTTACGGATGGACAGAACAGCTGAGGCCGGTAAAACCAAAGGTGGTGGAGTGTGTTTATTTATTAACAAGAAATGGTGTGGAATAGGAATATCTCCATTCTGTCGCGTTCCTGCTCGCCTCATCTAGAACATCTCTCCATTATCTGCCGCCCATTTTATCTGCCCCGGGAATTTTCATCAATCGTCGTTACTGCCGTTTACATACCACCACAGGCAGATACTAGCTTGGCTTTGTCCAAACTCCACGATGTGCTCAGCGTATATATTAACAAACATCCTGATGCTGCATGTATCATCACCGGGGACTTCAACAAAGCCAACCTCAAGAAGGTCATGCCGAACTTTCATCAGCATATATCCTGTCCAACCAGAGGACTGAATACACTCGATCATTGCTACACCCAGTTCAAAAATGCCTACAAAGCCCACTCACTGCCGGCTTTTGGAAAATCGGACCATGCCGCCATTTTCCTCACACCGGATTATAAACAAAGGTTCGTTCAGGATCCCCCGGTGGAGAGGGAAGTGACGCGCTGGTCCTCCCACTCTGAAGCTACGCTACAGGCGTCTCTTGATGACATCGACTGGGACATGTTCCGGGCGAGTTCATCTGACGTCAGCGAATTCACAGAGGTAGCATTGAGCTTTGTCTACACGCTAACCGAACAGGCCACTGAAACTGTAACAATAAAGACTTTCTCAAATCAGAAACCGTGGGCGGACAGAACAATTCGTGATGCGGTTAACCATTGAACTGCCGCATACAATGCCGGTATTCTGTCAGGAAACATGAGCGAGTACAAAGCATTGTGCTACGCTCTCCATCGGGCAGTTAGAGCCGCTAAACGCCGGTACAGTTAGAGAATTGAGTCACATTTCCAGCTCAATGACTCTCGACGCATGTGGCAGGGACTGAAGACCATCTGTTCCTCTGGAAACAACTCCTCTGCAGAGGTGAGAGCAGATCCGTTGCTGGCCGAAGAGCTAAACACCTTCTACGGCCGCGTTGAATGCAATGGCGGCGCGACTCTGCCGATCAGCATGTCAGGAAGGAGCAGACAGAGCAGCGATCATGCATTCACCGTGTCAGAGGACGAAGTTCAGAGGGAACTAAGGAGAGTGAACGTCAGAAAAGCAGCAGGACCCGATGGGATTACTGGCAGCGTTCTGAGGTCCTGTGCTGATCAGCTTGCTGGTTTGTTTACATCCATATTTAATGAGTCCCTCGCTACCTCTGTTGTTCCCACCTCCTTTAAAAAATCTGTTATAATCCCTGTGTCTAAGAACAGTAAACCCTCTTGCCTGAATGACTATCGTCCAGTTGCCCTCACATCGACAGTCATGAAGGTTTTTGAGAGACTTTTAAAGCAACACATTTACTCCTCCATCCCTGCTACTTTGGACCCTCTTCAGTTTGCCTATCGGCCAAATAGGTCTACTGATGATGCCATCTCTCAGGTACTGCACTCTTCCCTCACTCACATTGACAGCAAAAATGGCAACTATTTAAGGCTGCTATTCATTGACTATAGCTCCGCTTTTAATACTATAGTCCCCACCAAGCTGGCTGTTAAACTCTCAGACCTCGGCATAACCTCTTCACTTTGTGACTGGATTCAAGATTTCCTCACCGCCAGACCACAATTTGGTGAAAGTCGGCCAGTTCACCTCCAACTCCATAACCCTGAACGTAGGAGCCCCACAGGGCTGTGTCCTGAGCCCCCTGCTCTACTCTCTCTACACACACGACTGTGTGTCCTCTCACAGCTACACTTCTATTGTTAAATTAGCTGATGATACTGTGAGTGCTAGAGAAGAGCTGAACTCTGTAGTGTACCGATGCTTCATTAAGCTGCCAACAATATCAGGCTTTTTCGTATGTGCATCTGTGGTGACAGGATCCTGACATCTCTGTTAGCCATGTTTTACCTGAGAGCACAGTTTCGGTTTTGAATTTTATATGATCTGTATAATAGCGATGTTGACAGAGACAGTTTAATCCATGATGTGGATTGAGGGAATCCTTTAGAAGTTATTTTACATCACTTTGTAATAAGAATCAATTTCACTGTAGGGTGCCTTTTGGTATCCTGTACATAAACAACTAATTTACCATGACAACTTAATATAAAAATGACTATGAAAGGGTGTGTTATATTAGGCCTTTATATTCAAGTTGTTATATTCATAACAGTAGCATTACTTGGCTCTTAAGATACATTTTCTAGATTTGTTTTTAGTTTTGTGTAAGAGGATGCATGTTATTTTGCTATGTCCCATGCACTGCTCATTACATTTGAATGATAGTAGAATACTCTCGAATCATAAAATTGAAAAAAAAGTTATCCTATTAATATTTTGTTAAATAAGAGATTACTCAATTTGAGTGTATTGATAATTTGGTAACACAACTATATTTTTATTTAATAGAAAATAAGAGTTTGTCCATGTCCCTGTCGTATTGGGGAACCTGCCCCTTTAAGAAAAGGCCATCCTCTTTAGTGACATCAGGACAACAGATTTTTTGTCTTTTCAACGGCTGAGGTGATTCAATTGGTAACTTTTCAACTGAAAAATGTTCTTCGTATGAGTTAGCTTACTTGCTTTGCCAAAGCTTAACATGTCCACGCTGTCAGCATAAAATATGCCAAAGTTATTAGAATATAGTGTTTTCAAAATATGTACTTTTAAATATACCAAATTCTCTTCAACAGCCAGACTAATTATTTAGCTAGTTGTTGTAAGCTAATATGCTAATTGTATCCACCCTGTCGTTGTTCCAAAATGTCCACCCTGTCAGCTCATGACACATTCATGACACGTGACAGGGTGGACACAGCATTAATTTATAGTTAATATTGCAAAAAAATAGCATTAATTGGGGGGGGGAGTATACATTTAATTGAGGATGTAATTACATTATTTATTATTATTATATATATTTTTTCAAAGGTACATAATACCTTTCAGAAAATATAGTGTACATCTTATTTTGCATTAACAACGTATTTAACAGTAATATATATATATATAATATATACATATATATCCATGAGAGGGTGGACATATATTATGGTTTATGCTTCGAATAATGGCCCAAATTCGTCAAAAAAAATGTGTGGGAGCTCAGATAATATGTTTCTATAGTACTTGAGTGCTTAGTATTTATGACATGACATAAAGCGAATGGGAAATTAAAAACAAACTGTTTGAGTATAGTGAGGGTTGAAAGGCACTCTATGGTGATATTGACCCACCCCTAAATAAAAGTAGGACTGGGAGGGACAGTTCTTGGTTAACAGCTGCATTATCCAGTCTGAGGAGGGAGACTAATACCTTTTCAGCCATGCCTAGAGTTAGGTTAACTCAACTGAAATCAACAGTAAAAATGAAATAGATTTTCAATAAATCAGCCTTTTATATCATCATGGTCTATGCTTGATACACATGTAGCAGGGTTGACAAGCTATAATTTTATCATTTTAAAACTTCTTTTTCAGGTACCAACTTATCCAGGGACCCCTTTGAATCCTTCTAAAGCAGGGGTGCTAAACATACAGGCCAAATATGGCACAAAAATGTGTCCAATACAGTATGATTTGAACAATAATTGTACATTTTATATATAACTGAAATTAAACTGTACATTAAAACTCTGCAATTTCATAGAAAAAAAATCAAGTGTACAGTTGTACAGTTTCATTTTTTTTTTGCATCTTGAAATATATATTTCTGCGTTCTGTATCCCTCTGTGTTGTGTTTGTTTATTTTTTTCTGTTAGGAAGATAACTGAGCCTTTAAATATCCATTGTAATAGATATGCTAATAAAATCAAGAACAAGGCATGTATAGCTGTTTTTATAAACTGCTTACTAATGACTATTAATGTGGGACAACACTTTATAAAGGATGAACTGACTATTTACTGATGCTTAACTAATGATTAATATCGTGCAGTTATTATAAAGTGTTACCAATCATTTTTGTTTTAACTTTTATTCTCTATTTATTCAGTGAGAAGAACTGGAGACGGCCAGGACATTTAGAGTCATTATCCCCGATAGTAATGACCCAAGTAGATACTTCTAAAGGAATGACTAGCTATAGGAACAGTATACTAAAGTGGAGATCATGGTAACCCACTAGTAATGACCCAAGTAGATACTTCTAAAGGAATGACTAGCTATAGGAACAGTATACTAAAGTGGAGATTATGGTAACCCACTATTAATGACCCAAGTAGATACTTCTAAAGGAATGACTAGCTATAGGAACAGTATACTAAAGTGAGATCATGGTAACCCACTAGTAATGACCCAAGTAGATACTTCTAAAGGAATGACTAGCTATAGGAACAGTATACTAAAGTGGAGATCATGGTAACCCACTAGTAATGACCCAAGTAGATACTTCTAAAGGAATGACTAGCTATAGGAACAGTATACTAAAGTGGAGATTATGGTAACCCACTATTAATGACCCAAGTAGATACTTCTAAAGGAATGACTAGCTATAGGAACAGTATACTGAAGTGGAGATCATGGTAACCCACTAGTAATGGCCCAAGTAGATACTTCTAAAGGAATGACTACTAGGAACAGTATACTAAAGTGGATATAGTAACCCACTAGAATGGCCCAGTATACTTCTAAAGGAAAAGCTATGGAACAGATCTAAATGAGGTATGGTCCCACTAGTAATGACCCAAGTAGATACTTCTAAAGGAATGACTAGCTATAGGAACAGTATACTAAAGTGGAGATCATGGTAACCCACTAGTAATGACACAAGTAGATACTTCTAAAGGAATGACTAGCTATAGGAACAGTATACTAAAGTGAAGATCATGGTAACCCACTAGTAATGACCAAGTAGATACTTCTAAAGGAATGACTAGCTATAGGAACAGTATACTAAAGTGGATATAGTAACCCACTAGTATGGCCCAAGGAACTTCTAAAGGAAGTAGCTATAGGAACAGCATACTAAAGTGAGATCATGGTAACCCACTAGTAATGACCCAAGGATACTTCTAAAGGAAACTAGCTATAGGAACAGTATACTAGTGGAGAATGGTAACCCCTAGTAATGACACAAGTAAATACTTCTAAAGGAATGACTACTAGGAACAGTATACTAAAGTGAAGATATGGACCCACTAGTAAGACCCAAGTAGATACTTCTAAAGGAAAAGCTATAGGAACAGTATACTAAAGTGAAGATCATGGTAACCCACTAGTAATGACCCAAGTATATACTTCTAAAGGAAACTAGCTATAGGAACAGTATACTAAAGTAGTCATGTAACCCACTAGTAATGACCCAAGTAGATACTTCTAAAGGAATGACTAGCTATAGGAACAGTATACTAAAGTGAAGATCATGGTAACCCACTAGTAATGACCCAAGTATATACTTCTAAAGGAATGACTAGCTATAGGAACAGTATACTAAAATGGAGATCATGGTAACCCACTAGTAATGGCCCAAGTAGATACTTCTAAAGGAATGACTAGCTATAGGAACAATATACTAAAGTGAAGATCATGGTAACTCACTAGTAATGACTCAAGTGCTACCTAATTACTATCCAAAGCTTGACTAAAACCTCAAAAGCTTACAAAGACTTCAGTCATTACCTGTATGTTACCATGATGCCATGTATTTGTTCTGTTCTGTTTGGTTTTGTTCTAGTTTTCCTTGTTTGACCTAGTTACATTTGTTCCTCTTTCCCGCCACTAGTTTGTTTCCTTAGTTACTCATTGATTTGATTTAGTTGATAAGTTTATTTCAGTGTATTTTCCTGTGTTTTCTCATGTTCTCTGTCAGTTCTCCTTGTGTTTAACCCAGTCGTTCTGCCATTGCACTTTACATACATGACAATAAATATATCACCCTTACTATAAATGTATTTGTCGGTTGGATTATTTACAGAATGCTATTATAATGTTGCTGTCAAATCCTAGGCTTACTGTGGTGCAATACCTGTCACCTATGAGAAAACATTGGTATAACTGTCTTTTTAATTGAATTGTTTTGTTTTGTTTTTTTACTGTGAGATTTATTGTTTCGCTAATGAGTGAGTGAATGAATGTAGCAGTCAAGGCATTATATCCAGCCACCCATTATATTGTTGGACCAGACAAATTGACAAAAGAACCAGTCCATCATCCAGTGGCATGAAGGCACTCAATTTATCTTTTGAATGCCCTAGAATATGCTTTTCGCTACAAAGACTTCCTCCATATAGGATGCACCTGTGTATCCTCACTGAATGAGTCCTCTGCCCTATATCCTCTCATTCTCATGGTACAATTACACAACTTGCACGTCATTCATCATGGCAGAATTTTATCAGTTTCTGGGTCACAGGCTGAGATGGAGAGTGACGAAACTAGGCAGTTTCATTATGGAACCGAGAAGCACCCTCTGTATACACTGCTTATTCTTCTGCATCTAAATTCCATTAAAAGCAATCAACCACAGTTCAGAATTATTTCAAGGTGGGGTTATCTGAGATATACATTATTAACAGATTTAAAAATGGGGCTGCTGGACATAAGAAATAGCACACCAGATAACCTTTTGCCGACGTTTGAACATTCAGACGTTTTACTGAACCTTTTAGTCAGAGGAGCTGCGTTCCTATACAAGTAGGGGTGGGAATCTTTAGTCACCTCATGATCCGATTCCGCATCTAGGAGTCATGATCCGATTCCAGAACGATGCTTGATCTACTTCCCCTCCCCCTTATTATTTAATTAGTTTGCTGACTTGAGAATCTTAAAATCCTTACATTTGGATTTCACAGTGGATTATGTTTTTATATCAATGCAGGTTGGTGTACAAACGTGACAGTTTTAAATAAAATTTGCTGCCCAAACTTTATAATAACACGTTTTATTTATATAGCGCCTTTCCAGAGCTCAAGGACACTTTACAATATATTTATATTTACATTTATCAGACGCTTTTATCCAAAGCGACTTACAGTGCATTCCGGCTATATGTTTTTTATCAGTATTTGTGTTCCCAGGGAATTGAACCCACAACCTTTGTGCTGCTAAAGCAATGCTCTAACCACTGAGCCACTAAACACAATAAACATCAGAAATGTGAGGAAAACATTAGTAATAAAGAGAAGAAAAAAAATACCTTAAATGATACACAACATAAGACAAAATAAACAGAAATTAACTAACATAGATAACATTCTGAAGTTAATTTTGAGCTGTGATTTGAATTCCGACAGGCTATTGGCAAGACAGAGTGGTCTTGGTAGAGAGTTCCATAATTTAGGGGCAACAACACTGAAATATCTGCCACCCATGTAAAAGAGGCGATGCCTAGGGTATGAAACTTGATACGATAGGCCACTGGTAGCCACTGGTAGCCAATGCAGATCAGAATTAAAAGAACCAAAGACTTAAACTACTTCAGTCTGTGTGCATTGAATTTATTTAATACACGAGTTTCACAATTTGAGTTGAATTACTGAAATAAATGAACTTTTCCACGACATTCTAATTTATTGAGATGCACCTATATGTAAGTACATATGCATATTTTTCTATACAGATGTATATAGAGTAATAATGCCCAAATCTGTACACAAATCTTCTGTTCCAGATTCATACAGATTATTATTTATTGTTAAGTCTTATTTAAATGTTTTTATTCTCATGTCAGATATGTATGTATATATGTATGTATGCATGTCTGTACCAAGAGCTTCTTAAAAACCTCAACAAATTCCTTGTGTGTTCGAGCACACTTGGCAAATAAAGCTGATTCTGATTCTGTCTCAAGCAAAACTTGATCAAATATTTTATGTTACTAATTGTGTAAACTATTAATTAATTATATAATCCTCAAAAGCGCTCAGCTTGGTTCCCTGTAACCTATAAAGTACTTGCTTTATTCATTTTTATTATGAAATTATTTTTTAATAACATAAGGACAGCTCCCTTGTGCATAATACTGTCACATTGTGAACAAGGATATTTCAATTTATTCTAAACACTTCGACTCCTTCACCTTTTTTCCTTTCCTTATATTCTGCCCTTGAATCTTACAAGGGAGAAGAAAGGACACAAAGTAAGCAAATGAGGATGCACCAATAATGAAATGAGAAGCACCAGATACTGAACGAGGATATATTCATGAGGACAAAGCAGCTGCCAAGACAAAGGTCAACATGTCATTTATGCAAAGCATGAGTGTGATGGAAACAGTATGAAATATTCATGTCGTTTGGGGTATAACACTGTGTATGAAAAGTAGATTTTATGCAGCAACAGCAGAAATTATGCTATCCATTCAAAGGTGTTTCCAGCAGATGCTGAAGTCTGCTGCATGTGCAAGAGACAATAAACGTCTACATCATGAGTGATACAACACATCTTTTGACAACAGCAACAATACTGGGAGTGAGATGATTACCACGGCAAACTTAGGAAACCAGTAATAGTAAATGTTGTTAATAAACTGCAAACAGCATTCATGCATTCATTTATTTACACCTAACACTATTTGCTCTTAGTCCTTTTGATAAGGATACATATTACTTATATTAATGGCATGGTTTTATCTAGGAATTCAAAATGTAAATTCTCTTTTCATTCTGTCTTTATACAAGCTTATTTATTTATGTTATGTTAAATATGTACAGTATGCAGCCTATGTTGTATACCAGGGGTTCTCAACCTTTTTCAAGCTGGGCCCCCCCCCAAAGCTGGTTCATTGCAGTTGCCCCCCCCCCCCCCCCACACACACACACACACACCACACCCCCCCCCCCCCCCCCCACCACACCACACCACACCACACCACACCACCTTGCATAGATAGATAGATAGATAGATAGATAGATAGATAGATAGATAGATAGATAGATAGATAGATAGATAGATAGATAGATAGATAGATAGATAGATAGATAGCCCTAGGCTATTATTTTTAGGCCCACATTATTATTATTATTATTATCATCAGTAGCGGTAGGTAGGCCTATTATCATTACTAGGCTATTGTTATAATTGACAGTAGCACCAGACTTCTAATGTGAGCTTGCAGACATTATTATTATTATTATTATTATGAGTAGTAGTAGGCCTATCATCATTACTAGGCTATTGCTATATAATTATATGAGGTTACATGCTTTATTGTTGTTGTTTGTTGTTATTATTATTATCATCAATATAGGCCTATTATCATTACTAGGCTATTGCTATAATTGGGAATTGGCACCAGACCTCTGACATTAATTTATGCTTTATTATTGTTATTATTACTAGGCCTAATAGTAGGCATCATTTGCATTTTTTTACAGAAGCTTGCAGGTAGGTGATATTAATGTGAGACCTGAGCCTGCTTTGCCTTGCAAAGATCCTCAATTATTGGCTCAATGTTTGATAAACATAGCCTCAAATCATCCTCGATTTGCGCACGATTGCGGTATTTCATTTTGAGTGCAGTCATTTTTGAGAATCCTGCCTCACACAAATATGTCGACGCGAAAGGAAGGAGAATCTTCAAGGCGACATCACAGAGTTCAGGATATTCCTGCATCAATGCTGCCCAGAATGACGAAAGAGGGCAGGAGCTAAAGAGTTCCTTCAGTCTACTGTCACTCTTCAGCTCAATAAGCTGTTCCTGCATATCAATTGATAGCTCGTTTGCTGTGCACACAAACGGATCTCGAACCCCGCAAAAGAGCGATAATCCTCTTTAAAGTACGTCGCAAATTGTTTTCTCATTGCTGACAGGTGCTCAGACGCTGATTGAAATAGGGAGGAAAAAGGTGGCGGTACTCTCTTTGCATTGGCAAATCATTACATTTTTACAGTGAAAAACAAAACTTGGAGATATTGCTGTTACAACAATTTATTGTTATTTATTTATTAACAACATAAATGTATTTAAACATGTATGTGTGTGCGTGGCTGCGTGCGTGCGTGTATTTCACAAAAACTAAAGGAAAGCTTTAACTGTAGCCTATATTCTGATTAGTTTATTTGTTTATATATATATATATATATATATAACGAATAAACGAACATTTTATAATAAACAAATAATTAATAAATGAATAATAAACGAAAAACGAATATTTTTATATATAGCCTATATATATATATATATATATATATAAACTAAATACGACCTCACGTTTTATACGTTTGCAGCCTCTGAAACTTCCGTCCATAAAAATTAATTTGGATGGTTCGATTTTCTGCATTTTTCGCATCCGTAGCAAATATTTTGAGGGGTGTTTTTGACAATTGAGAGCCACCAAATGACGAATATGAAAAAACGAATACGACAGTTTCGGACTCAGTCAGGGTGCAAGGACCTTACAATTTTGAGGCTTGCGCAGCTTCTCGAGGAGAAATCAAACAAATGAGCGCCATTTTCTAGAGTCTATGAGCGCAGCACACACAAATAAACTAAATTGACATACTGCAGTTAAATTTCAAAATGTGGTGTTTTTATATTTATAACATTTGAATACAGTTCAGCAACCATGCATCACACGACCTGACGACCAAGAGAGCTGACAATTGACCATCACTTAATTTACCATCACCTCACGATTGAAAATGTGACACTGATTTCATATGACAGTTCAACAAACAAGTTAATAATATTAAGTCACTTACATTTTAGACAAAATAATGACTGTTTTGGTCTATTTTAGCAGCGAAAATAGATCCGATGAATCCAAACAAAGATCACAGCATAGCGCATCTCACAGCAACACTCAATGGTGTTTTGAATGATTCAGTGTTTTGAACGAATCGGTTGAGTCAAAATTCAATGACCCATGCACAAACATCTGTCTCATTCTTGATGAATCGGCCGTTTGAACGAATCATGAACGACTTAATGACTCGCTTAATAAAACCGCTTATCACCTGCATTTGCGCTCACTATCGACAAACCAATCAAATTTGTTCAAAACTCTTTTTTTTAAATCAGTCCAAACACATAATTTTTTTTATTCAGGAGTTATATATATATACAAAACTATAACTTTTTATGACAGTAGTTTAGTGATAAAAAAAATGTGTTAAATTTTTTTTTCCAGGTTTTTTTTCCTCCCATCCTGTAGCCTACTCGCGCCCCCCCGGGAGAGTGTCCGCGCCCCCCCCGGATGAGAACCACTGTTGTATACTACAATATGAAAATATGTATAGTTCAATATTTTACATAACGCTACTTTAAATTCATATGTAATAAGTCTTGCATAAATAAATAACCCTGTAACTCAGTAAATAATTAGATAACCCTGACAGGGTGATCAGATATTGTATCATCAATAATTAAAGTATCCTGCTTATTGAAAAGTAAGAAATATGTTGTCACCTTCACATCCTCTCTCAATCTGTCCAACACAGACCAGCGCTTCGGACATCAGGTCTGGCAAACGGCCGTTTAGATCCACAGATGCCAGACAGCCTTGAAATCCTTCTTTTGCATGAACTAACTTGGGCATCTCTTTGTATATCTCCTCAGGAACACCACCGATATAAAGATCACCTGCAAACAGAGCCAGTTGCTGCTTACTGACAGTAAGTAAGGTAGCTGTTGGATCTGGTCATGTTAAATAAGGCATTAATATGTGCTTTATAAGTACTAATAAAAGCCGATATGCTAGTAATATGCATGCTAATAAGCAACTAGTTAGTAGTGAATAGTGTTCCATAATCTTGTTACCAAATTATTTTTAATCCATAAAACTATTCAATCATCACCTTTGTCAAAAAAGGTAGCAGGGCAGGGATATTGGCAAGTTAAAATACTATTAATGTGTAATTTACCTTTTAAGTCCAGATTTTTGGCCCCCACGGTGGTCTGGGAGGTGATTTTGGTGTCAATTTTGACAGTGTGCTGGTTATTTGTGTTTCTGGAGATGACGACATTGTGCCATTGGTTGTCATTAAGAGGCTTGTTTGAGTTTCCTTTGATGAGATAAGCACCGTTTCCCAGATCTGAGATGTAATGCAGATAGCTAAACAAAGATATCATGAAATTAAAATAAATGTACCACACATGCAATTAAAGAAGATTTAGACACTAATTAAATATGTATTATAATACATGTACTGTAAAAAAACTCCACTAACAGGTGCAAGCTAAATAGAGTTTTGTTTCAGTTCCCCATTAGGGAAGACAAATCACAAATAAGATCTTTTTTATATCAGTTGTTTTGATTACATGGATAAATTTTACTGAAACAAATAACCCAGTAGACTGACATCTTTGCTCAAGAGATTTAGAAGAAATCCCTCAAGTTGTGAGCAATGGAAAATCTGACATCTCAATATGAATACAAATCTTTCTAATCAAATTCTTCTGAAATTGAAGTAATAGCTATGACATCAACTATATTACAAGCTTTTACATTTGTATTTTTCTATACTCGGCTCAATACTTTCTCAATGTCTCTGTCTCAGTGTTATTATCTAAATGCAAACCACTGACAAACAAAATCACTTTATGGAATATTTTCTAAAATAAATAAATAAGTGTTTTTTCCCCATTTTCAACAATATATTTTGATTAAAGGTGTTGAATGAACAAATCACAACAGTATCTGACTGTAATGTCTGTCTCTCCATAACATACCCCTTAACCAGCTCTACAGCGAAGAAGTCATTTCCATCTCCACTGTTGAAGAGGATGAGTCCGTCTGATGAGGTGGTCTTGAACTGGAAGAACAGGTGCATGGAGTAGTACGCCTGCAGTGTGCTCAGAGACAGATAGCTTGAGCAGGACCTGAAGGTCACTGGATCTGCAATGATGTTCTTGAATCCGATCACGGCGTTGACTTCGCAGTAGTCGATGTCTCCGTTTATGCAGAGGTTGATGTATGGCTTGCCATTAAACGTCAGGCTCTGGAGATGCCCAATGAAGTTAGAGGGCATGATAGGCAGGTAGCGTTTCTCTGTAATGATCCCTGTCTCAATGTTATGAAACTCCAGCTGTGTGTGGTCACCTGGTATTTCTCCTGTTTCATGGCAGAGTGTTGAGAAAATTGTAAGGTTAATTTCATATATATAATAAAAAAGCCAGTTTATATTATCCCAACAATCTCCAACTAGACATGTCCTCTCGTCTGCTCTCTGTGTTGGAGATAGGCACCTCCTTCACACACACAGCGAAGAGTTACTCTATTACTCCACACTAATAGATGTTTTAATAGGTGTTTTTCAGCCAGAATGTTTGGACCATTAAGTCCAAATGGATTTGGTTTCATTCCATGTGCATGAGATAATTAATACTGTGGTGTTTCAGCCCTTTTGACCTGGATGTTCTTTTTAGCAAAAATACTAGTTCTCTTTTAATTAGTGCAGGTTTTGTATTTCTTTTTGGAGCTGACTGATCATGGGCCTCATTGATCTGAGCTTACACACCTCAAATAATGCTTTTTTACTCAAAAGCTGAAGAGCGTAAGCTCAGATCAATAAGGCCTTTGATCAATCAGCTGAATGACAAAACGTGCTAATTGAAAGAAAACAAGTTGATACAAAACATTGAAGATTTGTAGATAATATAGTATAATAAGAGATTTACAAGCAATTATTAAAATACTGTTCATTTTTGACAGGGAACGCCAAATTAGGATTTTCAGTACAGCTTACCAATGCTTAATAAATTGTTCACAAAAGTATGAAAATGAAAGAACAGCATTGTCAGATAATCAATGATGCATTGTTAATATTTTGAAAAAGAAACATCTAGAATGAGTGTGTTTTGTACCCCCCCCCCCCCAAACAATACGCTATTTAAACTCTATATGCTGAAGCTGAAGAATGAACGAACACCTAAACTGATGCTCCATAAATGAGATTAATCAGATATATACAACACATAATGTAATATTACAACTTGCACAAAAGGATGTAAATCTCCAACTACATAAATAATCTGGGCAAAAGTCATATAGTGTATTTATGCCTTTAGTTATTTAGTGTGTGATGTCCCATTTTTTTTATAGTTTTCTAAATCTGTTCCACATGGGATTGTTTGCTTTAGAGTTTATTCTATTGGTATGATGTAAATGACACTGTTTAACTGTCCAACAAACAGCAAGCAGGTGAACACAATGACCCAATGACCTTGTTGTTGTTTGTTGTCATTTGTTGTGGCAGTATGGACTAGCCTTAATTATTACAGTGTAATAAACCCATACAAGGCTTTTTATATAATTCACATAATAATTTATATAATTCAGGTTGCATGCATTAAGATACCTTCCACAGTGGCCAAGTCATCCACAGACAGCTTCACACTCTTTCCTCTCCTGCTCACTCGCACTGTGTGCCACTCATTATCATTCAGATTCTGACCAGCAAATATGGTCTCAGGTCCTTTGCCTGTGGGACAGCCCAGATCACAGTTAAAATGAGCAAAAGAACATATGCTCTAAAGAACACAGACGGACAACAGGGCCATTTTTTAATAGCACAAAAATACCCACAAGATATGAAACTTAAAACATTAATAATAGTTTCACAAGAAATGAATCAACATATTACAGACAGACATATAGTTTGTGAATTACTCTTTGGTGTAACTGATTTAAAATCAATTATCAATTTAACACAACAGATATACATATTTACAGTATAAGGCACATATGGGCCATCTTGCCTGACTTTTGGGGTTAGGCGACCCTCTATTTAGTGCAAGATGCTGCATGAGGTGAAAATATCCTATGATATGATATTTACTTTAAAGCAGTGTTGTGTAAATGCCCCATGAAATGACATCACTGTGCAGTGACTGGCTCTCTAGTTATCACTACAGGACACAGCTGCATTTGTTTAGAGAATTGTGAACAGCCTGTTTGAGTAATCTGAATCATGTACTTCTACTAAACTTAGGAGCATGACCTTATCTGACCAGGGTAGGACACGTCATAATATCATGAAGAATTAAAAAAGTATGGATTTTCTTGCTCTACTGTATAATTATTCAACCCTGCTCCTGGACTCAGATCCACTATCCTGCTATTAGTTACAACCTGATTTAACACACCTGCCTGAAATGTTCCTATACATTTGATAGGGTTTGATTAGGGTTTGTGCTAAACTTTTCAGGGCAGTGGGCATCCAGGAGAAGATTTGAGGAACTCTGCTCTATTGTTAACAATGTAAATTACATTTACATTTAATTTAATCATTTAGCAGATTATTTTATCGAAAGCGACGTACAAATGAGGAGAACAATAGAAGCAATCAGACCATCAAGAGAGCAACAGTATACAAGTGTCATGACAAGCCTCAGTTAATCTAGCACAGTATACGTAGCTAGTTTTTTTAAGGATATAATATAATATAATATAATAGAATAGAATAGAATATGATAGAATAGGTAAGTGTTAGTGTTAGTATTAGTTGGTCAGGTGCTGGCGAAAAATATGTATTTTTAGTTTTTTTTTGAAAATCGCTAAAGACTCAGCTGTTCAAATTGAGATCGGGAGGTCATTCCCCCAGCTGGGCACAGTCCAGGGAAAGGTATGTGAGAGTGATTTGGTACCTCTTTGGAATGGCACCACAAGGCATCGTTCACTTGTAGAACATAAGCTTCTGGAGGGCGCATACGTTTGCACTAGTGAGTTTAGGTATATTGGTGCAGCACCAGTTGTTGTCTTGTAGGCACACATCGGTACCTTGAATTTGATACGAGTGGCAACGGGTAGTCAGTGTAACCTGATGAAGAGAGGGGTAACGTGAGCTTTTTTGGCTCATTAAAGACCACTCTGGCTGCTGCATTCTGGATCAGTTGCAGAGGCTTGATAGCACATGCAGGAAGGCCTGCCAAGAGTCTGGAGAGGCCCGTCCAGTCTGGAGAGAACAAAAGCTTAGACAAGGATTTGTGCAGCTTGCTCTGACAGGAAGAGTCTAATCTTCTAAATGTTGTATAATGCAAATATGCAGGACCAGGCCGTAGTATCAATGTGAGAATTTAAAGATGGCATTATTTAATGGATTCAAAAGGCTCATTCAGTGCCATAAACCGTTCAACCACTTACTCACAAATTAATTGTATTGGCTGGACGAAATTGGAGTTCTGTCCCAAGTAAAACTAGAGTCCATGGTCAGTACCTGTCAAACATTACAAAAACTGTGCGGGCACTTCAAGGTCTCAATCCTGAACTACAGATTAGAAGTCAAAGACATTTTGTTCTGGCATGAAACTCTAGATGGCACAGTCCGATAGATCTAACTCAGTATGACATAATGACGTCAAAATGACATGGCACAGTTGATTGGTTCTTTCCTGTATCATTAGCCAATGAGCTCGCTGCTCAACATTCAAATACTTGGCAGTGTTTTCTGTAGCAGTAGCAGCGCACTTCAAAAACCCTCCACCTTCCCCAGCTACACCTTTATAGATTTGGGTGATCATGTATACTATAGGATTATTCATGTTATATGTGCAGCAGCAATACTCCTTACATGCTCACAGCAGCATGTTGTGGATGTATTGGCAGTAGCAAGTCTCGGTACTTGCTCTGCCGCAGCAGAAGCACCAGTGTATCAGATCTGTTCAGCCAAGACCAAATACATTTTTATTTATATTACCATGCAAATAACTCTGAGAGATGTCATGACAGAACTATACTTAAAGGTGGACTTAGTAGATGCCCATGTCCACATAGAATGGAAGATGATTCAAAACTCTATCTAACTACCAACATTAATAAGGGTATTTCTACTTACAACAGGCAGGTGTTTAGAGTAGCTTTGGCTCCAGCATTCTGGCAACAACCAATGGATCAAGTACTTAAAGGATTGCCTGGAACACAGTGCTATCTTAATTACATAACTGTCATTGGTGCTACAAATGCAACTGGATAAATGTGGACTCAAAGCTAGATGGGCAACTGTGATTTCCTAAAGCCCAGTTTCAGGATGCTCCAAAGCCACAGAGGGTTTCTTAGTTCAGATCCATCCAAGGATTTGTGGACTATTACAACAAGTTTTATCCAACCTTGCAACTGCTCTTTATCTCCACAGTGAGTTACTCCAAAAAGGAAGACAATGGAATTGGAGTAAAGCATTTGAGAATGTTTTTCAGGAAGAAAAGGGGAATGTTACATTTGATGTAACATTCACCAGCGCCGTCTGAAGAACTTTATATCACGACAGAACCAAAAGAATCTGCTGCAGCCAGCAGCAGATCGTCGCACGGCTTGGACCTAAAAGACATTGACAAGCTTGCCAGAAACATTGGCAAATTCAACCCCAGCATGCCAAACAGCCAAAATGTCCAAGCTTATCTGCAAGATATTGATTTCCATCTGGAAATGTGACCTAACGTTACGGACAAAGATAAACTCTATTTACTTCGAACGACATCCAGTCCTGAAGTGCGCAGCTTCCTCGACCGGCAGCCTGCTAACACAAAGACTGATAATCACTTGCTTCAAAAAGCCCTCATTAAAGAGTTTGCCAACCCTGAGTCCGATCAAGGCTTAGTGGCTGCCCTGGAGATGAGAAAAGGACGTCACGAAACTCCTCAAACTTACTACAGTCGACTCAGACAAGCATATTTTGGAACTCGCAATAAATCTGACATGGAAGATGAACTGAACTTTAAAACTCTCTTCCTAAGGAACCTTCATCCTGGCATAAGCCACCATCTTGGCGTTCTCGCATGTCCACGAACAATGAACATTCAGCAGTTGCGAGACTTGGTGCAGAAAGCCTACGGCAAACAAAAGATGGCCTCAGAAAAGAGTGCAAAAACCCCAGCAGTTCTTGATTTCAACACTCAAAGTCACGGATTGGCTCTAGAGGGCACCCAATGCCAAGGCAATGCTAAGCCGCCACACAGAGAGTGGAATGCACCCCCGTCCAACAGAGAATGAGACTCACACGCTGGCACCCGACCTAAACAGAGGTATGACCGCTGGGATGGACCGCGTGGATGTAAACGCTCACCTGGACGACACTGGGATAAGTCATGGGACCAGGCAAGGCCTCATGAGAGTCAGTGGGAAAAGACAGAGGAACCAGATTCAGCCTAAACGTTTCCTCCCAAACTCCAGCCCCTCACATGACCAAACTGATGCCCTCACCAAAGCAGGTGCATTACATGAAGAGTCCTGGACGTTTCATGCCCTCCCACCCAACCCTTCAGTGGCAGCAATAACCCGCCGCCAGCACGCCACTGGCGCGCACACCCCTGCCCCCTCCCACATTGCCATATCACCTCAGTTCGCTGCTGACGATCTCCTCACCCTCCAAATTGCGGATTCGTCACTACGAACCATGGCAGCTCACATGTCCGACCCATTAAAACATCCCATTTCCTCCACGGTCCTAAACACATCCTCCGAGCTCCGCACGCTCCATTCTGTCAAACACATGCTGCATCTTAGAGACGGTGTTCTCATGTATGTCCCTGAGCCACTCACTGCGCCAAAGCTCGTAGTACCTCACGGCCAAAGGGGGATTATGCTGACACACGCACACGATGCACCATGATGTGTTGCCAGTTCCAACCGGCAAATCCAAACCACCGACATGAAAAGGGGAAAGATCAAACCCACTGACACAGACCGAAAACCATATGCTCTACACCACACAAGCATAAGTATTGTCATTTTAGGAAAACATATAGCAACCATGCTTAGACACAACCCATACTCTCTCCTCCACAGCACTGCTAGGACCAATCTCTAGTAGAGAGGAGTTACGCCACACATGTGACACCCGTCTGCAGTCTCACCTCATTTGGTGTCCTTGTGTCTCTTTGCTTTTTTTTTTTTTTTCTCGTGTCTCACTTTGTGTTTTTCCTTTCCTCTCTCTCACTTTGAACCCCCTTAACCAATCCTTGAATCCCGGTCCTGAAATTGAGATCGACTCCCATCCGCAAAGTCGTCGTAACTCGTTGTGAGAACCGTTGTCAACCGATCGAGGTCACCCGCCAAAATCATGACCGACATGATAAGCGATGTAAGTTCCTTGATCGACAACTTAGCCATCATAGGATTCCGTGCTACATTATACATCTTAGCCTTGTTCAAATGTCCTAACTTCGGCCACTGCAGGCCCCGCTAGTCTTATCCAAACTCACCTCGCCCCTTTCCCGGTAGCGGTATTCCCATATACGCATACCCGGAAACAAGCGACTTGGCGGTTCTTCTCAGTTTGCCCATTATCGACGCTAATAATATTTACCGGCTTAAAACGTTGTGAATGTGGTATTTTGGCAAGGGAACGCCTATGTCAAAATCCACACTCCTAAAGTCGTTGCGTATCACGATAACAACGAGCAGTTGTATCTGGCCCCTAACCTAAAGATGTGTACGCTCACTAAAGACATTCACTTCTCTGCCCGAGTAAACCCTTCGTACGCGATAATACCGAGGGCATCTGCGGCTTAGAATCCATTAGACCCGACACTAGCTGCCCCGCCGAAGCAACACCACGTTCTCAAGTTGAGGTAACGCAAGCAGAAATCATCGGAAACCGATGGCTGGTCAACACCCCAGCACGAACAGTTACCCTCACATACGACAAACACGACACCGCCACGCGCATTAGTTTGCCTAACCAAACTTTATGGATCACTGTCCCTAAGGGCTCGATCCTCCATATTGACGAGTTAGCATTGTATCACCTTACCGACGACGAGTATCAGGCTGAAATCGAAATCTCACCCTTCTTCAAACAGCATTCCATTGTCCTTGATCCAGAATTGGAAGAAAGGATCAAGGAGGAAGGAACGCAACTTATTGATTTGACACCGGTTGACACAGCTTTAGAAGCTATTGCTCGCCTTCCGCCCGCCGCCCGCCGCCCGTCTTTACGAGCACATCGATCCGGAGACGTTTCAAACGCGTGCTCCACTTTAAAGGTCTGCAGACCCGACCAGATTTCTTGCGCCGCGGGATTAAATTCCTGAATAAAATTACTGATGTACATTCAGAACAGCATATATGCGCTTTATTCTTATCAACCACAGGTACAGCCTGCACTCATGACTGTTATGCACGTGCTGCATGCATGAACCAGTGCTTTCTGCGTCACACGTTTTATTTGCCGTGTCTGTGCGCGCAGCAACTGCATAACTGTTCTCAGAGCTTCACACTCTTTCCTCTCCTGCTCACTCGCACTGTGTGCCACTCATTATCATTCAGATTCTGACCAGCAAATATGGTCTCAGGTCCTTTGCCTGTGGGACAGCCCAGATCACAGTTAAAATGAGCAAAAGAACATATGCTCTAAAGAACACAGACGGACAACAGGGCCATTTTAACACAAAATTACACAAACAAAATAGCACAAAAATACCCACAAGATATGAAACTTAAAACATTAATAATAGTTTCACAAGAAATGAATCAACATATTACAGACAGACATATAGTTTGTGAATTACTCTTTGGTGTAACTGATTTAAAATCAATTATCAATTTAACACAACAGATATACATATTTACAGTATAAGGCACATATGGGCCATCTTGCCTGACTTTTGGGGTTAGGCGACCCTCTATTTAGTGCAAGATGCTGCATGAGGTGAAAATATCCTATGATATGATATTTACTTTAAAGCAGTGTTGTGTAAATGCCCCATGAAATGACATCACTGTGCAGTGACTGGCTCTCTAGTTATCACTACAGGACACAGCTGCATTTGTTTAGAGAATTGTGAACAGCCTGTTTGAGTAATCTGAATCATGTACTTCTACTAAACTTAGGAGCATGACCTTATCTGACCAGGGTAGGACACGTCATAATATCATGAAGAATTAAAAAAGTATGGATTTTCTTGCTCTACTGTATAATTATTCAACCCTGCTCCTGGACTCAGATCCACTATCCTGCTATTAGTTACAAACCTGATTTAACACACCTGCCTGAAATGTTCCTATACATTTGATAGGGTTTGATTAGGGTTTGTGCTAAACTTTTCAGGGCAGTGGGCATCCAGGAGAAGATTTGAGGAACTCTGCTCTATTGTTAACAATGTAAATTACATTTACATTTAATTTAATCATTTAGCAGATTATTTTATCGAAAGCGACGTACAAATGAGGAGAACAATAGAAGCAATCAGACCATCAAGAGAGCAACAGTATACAAGTGTCATGACAAGCCTCAGTTAATCTAGCACAGTATACGTAGCTAGTTTTTTTAAGGATATAATATAATATAATATAATAGAATAGAATAGAATATGATAGAATAGGTAAGTGTTAGTGTTAGTATTAGTTGGTCAGGTGCTGGCGAAAAATATGTATTTTTAGTTTTTTTTTGAAAATCGCTAAAGACTCAGCTGTTCAAATTGAGATCGGGAGGTCATTCCCCCAGCTGGGCACAGTCCAGGGAAAGGTATGTGAGAGTGATTTGGTACCTCTTTGGGATGGCACCACAAGGCATCGTTCACTTGTAGAACATAAGCTTCTGGAGGGCGCATACGTTTGCACTAGTGAGTTTAGGTATATTGGTGCAGCACCAGTTGTTGTCTTGTAGGCACACATCGGTACCTTGAATTTGATACGAGTGGCAACGGGTAGTCAGTGTAACCTGATGAAGAGAGGGGTAACGTGAGCTTTTTTGGCTCATTAAAGACCACTCTAGCTGCTGCATTCTGGATCAGTTGCAGAGGCTTGATAGCACATGCAGGAAGGCCTGCCAAGAGTCTGGAGAGGCCCGTCCAGTCTGGAGAGAACAAAAGCTTAGACAAGGATTTGTGCAGCTTGCTCTGACAGGAAGAGTCTAATCTTCTAAATGTTGTATAATGCAAATATGCAGGACCAGGCCGTAGTATCAATGTGAGAATTTAAAGATGGCATTATTTAATGGATTCAAAAGGCTCATTCAGTGCCATAAACCGTTCAACCACTTACTCACAAATTAATTGTATTGGCTGGACGAAATTGGAGTTCTGTCCCAAGTAAAACTAGAGTCCATGGTCAGTACCTGTCAAACATTACAAAAACTGTGCGGGCACTTCAAGGTCTCAATCCTGAACTACAGTTTAGAAGTCAAAGACATTTTGTTCTGGCATGAAACTCTAGATGGCACAGTCCGATAGATCTAACTCAGTATGACATAATGACGTCAAAATGACATGGCACAGTTGATTGGTTCTTTCCTGTATCATTAGCCAATGAGCTCGCTGCTCAACATTCAAATACTTGGCAGTGTTTTCTGTAGCAGTAGCAGCGCACTTCAAAAACCCTCCACCTTCCCCAGCTACACCTTTATAGATTTGGGTGATCATGTATACTATAGGATTATTCATGTTATATGTGCAGCAGCAATACTCCTTACATGCTCACAGCAGCATGTTGTGGATGTATTGGCAGTAGCAAGTCTCGGTACTTGCTCTGCCGCAGCAGAAGCACCAGTGTATCAGATCTGTTCAGCCAAGACCAAATACATTTTTATTTATATTACCATGCAAATAACTCTGAGAGATGTCATGACAGAACTATACTTAAAGGTGGACTTAGTAGATGCCCATGTCCACATAGAATGGAAGATGATTCAAAACTCTATCTAACTACCAACATTAATAAGGGTATTTCTACTTACAACAGGCAGGTGTTTAGAGTAGCTTTGGCTCCAGCATTCTGGCAACAACCAATGGATCAAGTACTTAAAGGATTGCCTGGAACACAGTGCTATCTTAATTACATAACTGTCATTGGTGCTACAAATGCAACTGGATAAATGTGGACTCAAAGCTAGATGGGCAACTGTGATTTCCTAAAGCCCAGTTTCAGGATGCTCCAAAGCCACAGAGGGTTTCTTAGTTCAGATCCATCCAAGGATTTGTGGACTATTACAACAAGTTTTATCCAACCTTGCAACTGCTCTTTATCTCCACAGTGAGTTACTCCAAAAAGGAAGACAATGGAATTGGAGTAAAGCATTTGAGAATGTTTTTCAGGAAGAAAAGGGGAATGTTACATTTGATGTAACATTCACCAGCGCCGTCTGAAGAACTTTATATCACGACAGAACCAAAAGAATCTGCTGCAGCCAGCAGCAGATCGTCGCACGGCTTGGACCTAAAAGACATTGACAAGCTTGCCAGAAACATTGGCAAATTCAACCCCAGCGTGCCAAACAGCCAAAATGTCCAAGCTTATCTGCAAGATATTGATTTCCATCTGGAAATGTGACCTAACGTTACGGACAAAGATAAACTCTATTTACTTCGAACGACATCCAGTCCTGAAGTGCGCAGCTTCCTCGACCGGCAGCCTGCTAACACAAAGACTGATAATCACTTGCTTCAAAAAGCCCTCATTAAAGAGTTTGCCAACCCTGAGTCCGATCAAGGCTTAGTGGCTGCCCTGGAGATGAGAAAAGGACGTCACGAAACTCCTCAAACTTACTACAGTCGACTCAGACAAGCATATTTTGGAACTCGCAATAAATCTGACATGGAAGATGAACTGAACTTTAAAACTCTCTTCCTAAGGAACCTTCATCCTGGCATAAGCCACCATCTTGGCGTTCTCGCATGTCCACGAACAATGAACATTCAGCAGTTGCGAGACTTGGTGCAGAAAGCCTACGGCAAACAAAAGATGGCCTCAGAAAAGAGTGCAAAAACCCCAGCAGTTCTTGATTTCAACACTCAAAGTCACGGATTGGCTCTAGAGGGCACCCAATGCCAAGGCAATGCTAAGCCGCCACACAGAGAGTGGAATGCACCCCCGTCCAACAGAGAATGAGACTCACACGCTGGCACCCGACCTAAACAGAGGTATGACCGCTGGGATGGACCGCGTGGATGTAAACGCTCACCTGGACGACACTGGGATAAGTCATGGGACCAGGCAAGGCCTCATGAGAGTCAGTGGGAAAAGACAGAGGAACCAGATTCAGCCTAAACGTTTCCTCCCAAACTCCAGCCCCTCACATGACCAAACTGATGCCCTCACCAAAGCAGGTGCATTACATGAAGAGTCCTGGACGTTTCATGCCCTCCCACCCAACCCTTCAGTGGCAGCAATAACCCGCCGCCAGCACGCCACTGGCGCGCACACCCCTGCCCCCTCCCACATTGCCATATCACCTCAGTTCGCTGCTGACGATCTCCTCACCCTCCAAATTGCGGATTCGTCACTACGAACCATGGCAGCTCACATGTTCGACCCATTGAAACATCCCATTTCCTCCACGGTCCTAAACACATCCTCCGAGCTCCGCACGCTCCATTCTGTCAAACACATGCTGCATCTTAGAGACGGTGTTCTCATGTATGTCCCTGAGCCACTCACTGCGCCAAAGCTCGTAGTACCTCACGGCCAAAGGGGGATTATGCTGACACACGCACACGATGCACCATGATGTGTTGCCAGTTCCAACCGGCAAATCCAAACCACCGACATGAAAAGGGGAAAGATCAAACCCACTGACACAGACCGAAAACCATATGCTCTACACCACACAAGCATAAGTATTGTCATTTTAGGAAAACATATAGCAACCATGCTTAGACACAACCCATACTCTCTCCTCCACAGCACTGCTAGGACCAATCTCTATTAGAGAGGAGTTACGCCACACATGTGACACCCGTCTGCAGTCTCACCTCATTCGGTGTCCTTGTGTCTCTTTGCTTTTTTTTTTTTTTTTCTCGTGTCTCACTTTGTGTTTTTCCTTTCCTCTCTCTCACTTTGAACCCCCTTAACCAATCCTTGAATCCCGGTCCTGAAATTGAGATCGACTCCCATCCGCAAAGTCGTCGTAACTCGTTGTGAGAACCGTTGTCAACCGATCGAGGTCACCCGCCAAAATCATGACCGACATGATACGCGATGTAAGTTCCTTGATTGACAACTTAGCCATCATAGGATTCCGTGCTACATTATACATCTTAGCCTTGTTCAAATGTCCTAACTTCGGCCACTGCAGGCCCCGCTAGTCTTATCCAAACTCATCTCGCCCCTTTCCCGGTAGCGGTATTCCCATATACGCATACCCGGAAACAAGCGACTTGGCGGTTCTTCTCAGTTTGCCCATTATCGACGCTAATAATATTTACCGGCTTAAAACGTTGTGAATGTGGTATTTTGGCAAGGGAACGCCTATGTCAAAATCCACACTCCTAAAGTCGTCGCGTATCACGATAACAACGAGCAGTTGTATCTGGCCCCTAACCTAAAGATGTGTACGCTCACTAAAGACATTCACTTCCTCTGCCCGAGTAAACCCTTCGTACGCGATAATACCGAGGGCATCTGCGGCTTAGAATCCATTAGACCCGACACTAGCTGCCCCGCCGAAGCAACACCACGTTCTCAAGTTGAGGTAACGCAAGCCGAAATCATCGGAAACCGATGGCTGGTCAACACCCCAGCACGAACAGCTACCCTCACATACGACAAACACGACACCGCCACGCGCATTAGTTTGCCTAACCAAACTTTATGGATCACTGTCCCTAAGGGCTCGATCCTCCATATTGACGAGTTAGCATTGTATCACCTTACCGACGACGAGTATCAGGCTGAAATCGAAATCTCACCCTTCTTCAAACAGCATTCCTTTGTCCTTGATCCAGAATTGGAAGAAAGGATCAAGGAGGAAGGAACGCAACTTATTGATTTGACACCGGTTGACACAGCTTTAGAAGCTATTGCTCGCCTTCCGCCCGCCGGCACGCCAATTATTCGGTCTTGGTCTGCCGCTGACACTGCGCTTTGTATCTCTACTATCATAGGATATGTTGTGACTTTGACACTGGCCTTCCTCCTACACAAGCGAGTGAACGCCGTTCAAGAGTCTCTCAACAGATGCACGTCAGGCGTCCCGCACCTTTTCCGACGTGGTAAACCCGACCAAGAACCCGAACCCGAGAATTTGACCAACCTGATTGAGATCATGCCTATACCGCCTCGTCGAACCCCTGACAATTAAACCAATCAAAATGACCCAATTGTCAATAATCCTAAACAATGCATCCCTACGTCTTCTCAAGTTTATAACCTGTTCCTTCCCAAATTACCCTGCACCAGTATTCAGTCAGTGATAAAGATGATGTTTGTGTCTTGTGCATGTCTGTTCTCTCTGCCTCTTGTTCCAGTGCCTGCCGATGTTCCATCGGGAACATCACCAAGCAAAAGGGAGAATCAAAGGGAGAATGTAGAGAATCATCCCACAGAATGAAATACAGATGAATTTGAGCTACGTCACTGACTATCGTTTGATTTAAAATCACCTCCCCCCTTCTCATCCAGCAAAGCGCACACTTTTTCTTGTCAGAGAACAAAGGGAAATCTACAAAGGATTTTGAGAATAACTCTAATGGCCTTGAATATTAAAAATATACATATGGATATTAATGTTGTACTCTGCCTTTCATATGCTTGGTGTAAATGTGAATTATTTAGAATGTGGAATGTTTTTTTTTTTTATCTGTGCCTTAAACTGTGTAGTGATATATATTATATATATATATATATATATATATATATATATATATATATATATACTTGGTGTGCCAATGCAGTGTTTAGTCTCTAAAAAAAAGCTATCGTCATCCATAAATAAGTGGTATAGATGACTGTTAAATTGTAGCATCATAATGTAGGATTACAGCACATGGTCTGTAAGGATATCTTTCATGGGATGAATTAAATATCAGATGACGTAAGCATGGCCACAGAATGTGCTCCGCCCCGCAAGAACAATTTGATTGGTTTAGCCGCCAGGGGCGTGCTGAAATCCGTCTGTTTAAAAGTGGACACACTACGAAAATCACTCGCTCTTACTTCGCTCTGATCCTCGCGCTTAAGCTCTTGCATGGACGACCCGGAAGCCGGTCCGCTGGACTCTCGCCTTAACATCGGCTGAGACAAACTATCTAGGCGAATCCAAGACTTTGTAAAAGCCGTAACATTGCAGAACACCCTGGTTTGAATGTACTGCACATAGAGCATGTTTTCATGTCTTTCTCATCTGTTGCCATAATGTTATGCTGGCCCTTTAAGAAACACGGCTGTGTCAGTGTCGAAAAGTGCCGCGAGAGCACGGATGAGCAGCACGAGTTATCAGTGCAGGGTGAATGTTTCTCGTGAAGTGGAGGATTGAGGTCATTAATGTCCATGAAATCCCAAAATAGAGATAAATATGCACATACAGTGAGTTATATACTCGTTCTCGGTGTGATGGGAATTCGGATGGCTGTGTAATTTTGCATATCGACAGCGATTGCTGACGAACAGTTCGGTGTGGGGAAGCTAACCGTTTCTCACCAAAGCGTAAGTGTTGATGATATAATCTGTATCAGTGTACCGTTACAAACTTCATTTGTGCATAAATTAATGCAAACCAGAGTTATTGAAACAGTTATATTGTTTAGAGGGGTGTGTTTCCGGTGTGAGTGTGAAGCATTCAAGTGAGTGTTGTTCACTTTCATTGATTTGTAAAAGTGTTTTAGTCATGTGCATTCATGTTTCATTGGGACAAGTATAATGGTATTATTGTTTTACCGTCATGTGTTCCAAATGTTAAGGAAAAGTTTTGTATTTTGTCCCTTTATCGTCTGCAGAGGGAAATCAAGTCAGCATATGGCAGTGTTAACGTGTACATGTGCTAGAATGATGATGAGCTGTAAGTTTGAATCATCACTTTCATTTTTGAAGTCATATGAGTACTCCTTTACTAATGTAAGGTTAACTGAGTGTTAAAGGATACCCAAAAATGCAACTTCTAATTTCCTTTCCATTTACTTTTCATGTAATTTGAGTAGGCTCATTTGGTTTGACAACTTTTATTTGTTGACAACTGTTACACCTATGTGTTTATTTGTTTTCCAGCATGAAAGACTACTACCGTTGTCTATGTTAGCTGGTTATTGTGAATGTGGGAAAATAAGTGCACTCAATTTGATGTGACGATCAAGCTTTATTGCTCTCAATGGCTGTATTTAAGTTTTCATTTCTCTGTCCCAGTCCCCAAAATTTGCATACTTAATGCTGCGCTGTTCCAAGTGCCGTCTGGAATAAAAGTCCCCAATTAAATTATTCATCCTGTATCCGGCGTCACAAATTCATATCCTACACGTGTTTCATTTTATAAAGAATTGTCTCTGGGGATGTGATTTTCAAGTATTTCAACCTTATATTGCCAAAAGATAATGTTACCTCGCTCAAAGTTTGAGAGATTATTCATTTTAATTTGTTTTCTTGTTATCGGTGGCCACGAGGCAAGAGAAACGTAATTGATAAAGATATACTGATAACAATGGTCGCTGGACAAGTCGTTAATACAATAAATAATAAGTTAAGGATTAATATCACTTCACTCAAAGCAATATTGAATCTTTAATAAATAATTCCCCGGAGCTGAAATAATAGCTTCGTTTAATTATACTACAACTAATACTTTCAAATCTCTTTTTTTAATATTGGCTTACATAAATTTATCCATATGCCATCTCATTAAACTATCATCTAACAATGGACACATGTTTTTTTTTCTGACTCTATAACGGCTGCTGTGTAATTTGCCCCCTGACTAAGCGTTTAAAGGATTTAGGGGAAGCATTTAAATAATCATGTGAATCCTCTTAAAGAATACAGAATGGAATCTTTAAAATATAATTTAAATTCATTTGATTGTGAATCATCTTGAATCGAATTGTTCTGAATTCGCAAAAATCGTTTTTGAATCTATTAGAAAACGTATGAATTGTGAATCCAATCAATTCGCTGTCTACCCAAAGATTCACAGCCCTAACTTCTTGTCAAGAGAAAAAGTGACAGAAACAACAGTTGTGAGTGGGGTGGCCAATCCTAGCTCCGCCCCTGCATTAAAGGCATTAAATAATTACAACGCGTTAAACAAAAAAAATGTGTCACTAATTTTGACAGCACTAATATATATATATATATATATATATATATATATTATATTAGTGCTGTCAAAATTAGCGCGTTTCAGTTTAATGCAGGGGCAGAGCGAGGGTTGGCCACCCCACTCACAACTGTCACTTTTTCTCTTGACAAGAATTGCATTTATTCAGTCGCAGAACGTCTTTACGAGCACATCGATCCGGAGACGTTTCAAACGCGTGCTCCACTTTAAAGGTCTGCAGACCCGACCAGATTTCTTGCGCCGCGGGATTAAATTCCTGAATAAAATTACTGATGTACATTCAGAACAGCATATATGCGCTTTATTCTTATCAACCACAGGTACAGCCTGCACTCATGACTGTTATGCACGTGCTGCATGCATGAACCAGTGCTTTCTGCGTCACACGTTTTATTTGCCGTGTCTGTGCGCGCAGCAACTGCATAACTGTTCTCAGAGCAGGCTGTACCGATGGTAAATATATGGCCCTCAGACAGAACAGGCAGGTTGTCAATGAGTGACAGAGCAGAATAAGGATGGAGCAAAGTGTGGATGTGCTGTCCTTGAAGAAAGTTCAACTCGGGTTTGTTTATATTTTGCTTAGAAATTTCAAATGACAGATGTCATATATATTTATATATTTTTTTCTGTGACACTTTCACAGAAAAATGGTACATTCATTTAGTATTTTGACAAGACGAATAAAATATCTAATAGGCTATTTTTGTACAACCTACATTTTAATTTTCTCTGTGCAACACTTTTTCCTATGTAGACATTAAACAAATTGTATCCTGACAAGACGAATACTTTTTTCTTTTTTTTTTTTCTTTTTTTTTTTTCTCTGTGATCCTTTTTTTTCCCTAAAATGTTAAATAAATGTTGTCTTCTTAAGATAGGCTAATTCATATCAATTAAAATCAAAGTCAATAAATTCAAGACACTTGACAAATTTAATAGAATAACAAATACAATTTTTTGCAGACTACACTTTTATTTGTTAGCCTATCTCTCTTTCTTTCAGTAGAGGAAATTTAAATGTGAGATTCTGGAAACGAGATCTAAATTTAGTGGGAATGGTCGGATCGGGAAGAAATTTTTTAAAAGCGGACAGCAGGTGAACAAACAGTGAATATATAGCGGGAGCGGGTGTGTGCGGGACAAAACCTTGCAGGAGCGTGACTTAAAAAAACAGTCCCGCGCAGACCTCTACTCCACTTCACTTCACTGCTCAATTGCACGCACAAAGGTTGTGTTCACTGTCTGTGTTCACTGAGCCTGTACTTGGTCAGGATCCGTCTCTGTTTTGTGTCTCTGACACTCTGAAGATAATCTTCCAATTCATAATTTGATTTTAGAGTTCGATAGAATAGTAATTTACTTTGTGTTTTAGTTTCTTGTTCCCAATGTTCCAGATATGTATTTTATATTGTTTGATAATTGTATTTATTTTGATGTTTAGGTGAGAAGCAGTTCTGGTCTGAGACTGGTTAGTGTTAGTAGAGTTAGTCAGGTTAGTAAGTCTCAGAACCAGCTGACTGAGTGAACTCTTTTCGGGGTTCAGTTCTTGGTGTAGTACTCTCTTAACAATAAATGAGAGAGACAGAGACAATAGTTAGTTGTTGCCCAAGCGGTCCTCTTTGTTGTCTGAGGATGTGCTACAGTTATCACGGTAACTCTACTCTCTCTCAACTGCCACCAGGAATTCGGAAAATGCAGCTGGACTGTCCAGTGCAAACTCATTATAACACATTAAAGTTATTTAAATTAAACTTATTTACACATGTAAATAGAAATAGACATACATAAATACATAACAAAATACATACAAATAATTTAATATTTTTCTGACAAAAAACTTTACGCAGCAGGGTGGTTACATTTGTATATGTGCATATGCATGTATGTGTGAGCACCATGACAAACTTCTGTTCTTCACTGCACTCTGAACAAGCAAAAGAAACACGAGTAGTGTTTACATTTTTCACATCTGTGTGTAGTTTGGAGTGTATGTGGCTAACTATTTTATATTTGTGTGTAGAGTTTCTATGCAAAAATATATTTTTTTAGAAGAGTTCAAATAGTTTTAACAAGTGTTTGCTTTTGCAAGATGTGTGTGACGTTTTGTATGTTGTTTGTGTGTTTTGTGGTTTTGTGGGTAGAGTTTTGAGAAATATTTTCCCCATATTTTCAAAAACTGTGTAAGCATTTTGAAAAATCTGTACAGCAGAATATATAATTGTGTTGTAACATTTTTTTTTAAGTAATTGAATAATTTGTGTTTGCCAGCAAGTATTGCTCGCTGTCATGGCAACCGTGTACACTTCCTTCTCGTAGCTATGTAAAAAACATATATCTGTCTATACACATAAAGTGTATAATTTGAACACAGTTCTTTGATGGAGCTGATGATCTGAATGAGAGAGAGAGAGAAAGAGAAGAGAGAGAGGGGGGGGGGGGGATGCAGAGCGTGTACAGAGCAGGGGATGTGAGGAACAGGATTAAGAGCCGCTGCTTTAGAACATTGATTTTGAAACTTGTGAATCCATTAGAATTGTTAGAAGACAGTATTAATTTATTAATAGATTTTTTCATGCACCCCAAGTTTTGACGCCATGGCAACACTTCCTCTTCTCTAAAGCAGTACAACATGGCCCCGCCCCCTTTGTTACATGTTCCCAGGGGTGGGGTTTATGTAATATTTCAGGAAGAAGCTCGTTATAGTCCCTACGAGCCAAATTTGTAGGCATAAAACTGCCATCATTTTCAAATACAATATATCTGTTTGCATTGAACTTTCAGCATCGTAAATTTGCAGATATTGTTTATGCTCAAACAGCAACATTACAAACCAACTAAAGTAAAAGTCTTTAGAAAATAGGACGATAGTGTTAAATATGTTTGTCTTTCTCATAAGGCAAAATATTAAACAAATATATTACAATTAAAAAATATAAAAAATATTAAAATATTACTAAAAAATATTACTGCCTTTTATCACTTATTCAATCCCTTATGTACATGGAAGGGACTCTTTATAAACATATCATTACCATATTCTTAAAAAGATATAGTTTATTGGTCAAATTGGATGTTTAACAGCAAATACCTGATCAATCTTTACTCCTTTATTCTGCAATTTTTTTTAATCCAAAGTGAGTTAAACTGCATTCAGTGTACCCAGATTAACATTTTTAATTATTGCTTTTCTTGTGACTCAAACCCATGACTTAGCAATATCTAATGCCACACTCTACTGTTTAATGAGAATGCTCATGACTTTCAATCCCTAATGTCGATCATTCAGACAAATTATTTGTTTAGAGATATATGTTTTGACATTTGGTGATACTGTATAGTCTGTCCGTTTAATCTTGTCATTTTACATTAGTGATACACTATTTTCCTATTTTGATATTGAGCAGTTGCTTTTACACAATTTGTATTGTTAAAAGCGCTATATAAATAAAGGTGACTTGAATTGACAGAGCACGGGATTGCTTGCGAGACATTGTTGACGTTACAGCTGCTTGAGTGTGGAGAAAATGAAGGACAGCGTAACCGCTGAGGGCGGAAACTATAGCAATGCAGGGCTGTCAATCAAACCCCGTGGTCCGGCCCTCCAAAATATGACGTCACATTACGGTGAGAGTCAAAACGGCAGGCCTAGTTAGACTGACTTGGTTTAAATGGAATTATAAATGAGGAGTGGGTGGATTTTTATCATTGTAGGGTAGATATGTTCACAAACTGCCAACACACGTTTATGTCCAAACACCATGTAAATGTGAATTTTGCATATTAGTTGCCCTTTAAGGTACAAGGACAGAAAGCAGATAAACCTAATGTACTGTAGCTAGTAGTGGAATATGATGTACCCCCAGTTGAGTGAGGTTAGGCAAATTGATGAAAGATAAATTCCAGTCAATAAGAGCAGGCTTTGGAGTGGAAATGGCCCACAAATGGTGGTTAGTAGCCTTCAGTAAAAAGTTGTTTTTATTATTATTATTAGAACAGTCAGCCAGTTGCAGAGAGGGCTCATCTGATAAGGTGGACAAGTAGAAGGTACTTCAGGCTAAGCTAAGTTTTCTACAAAAAGCTACTGATCTCACCCTTCCAAGCTCAGGTAATTTTCCTCTGTGGTATGGCACAAAATAAAAACTGTCCCCTCTGTGAGGCCCCTAGAGCAAATTTAAAGCTTATATTGGCTGGTTGCTTTGGGCCAGTTCGAATTCTACTCGGATAAGGGAGCAGAGTCGAACCAGAGGGGGTACACAAGGCAAGTACAGGTGGTGACAATCAGGTTCTGTGCTAATTAGCTGAGATTTTTGATATGTGTAGATCACAGCTCCTTAAGTCTGGCCTTGGAGGGCCACTGCCCTGCAGAGTTTAACTCCAAGCCTAAACATAGACTCCTTTACATGCTAATCAGGGTCTTGAGAGTAACAGACTGGTTGAGTTTGATCATGGTTTGAGCTAAAATATGTAGGGCAGCATTAAAGGAACCCTGGTGTAAAGAAAAAGTCTTCACGCATGGTTTGTTTATTTTTGGAGAAAGTTCATAAAGTATGTTTACATGGGCAGTTTTATTCAAGCTATAATCAAGGTATTGGGAGTTTAGCATATAGTCAAGCTATAGCCTCAGGGTCTACTCACACCTAAGCATGATTGACAGATGAAATTGCATCTTTGCTCACCGACTATAATTACCATTAATCAACAGGATGAGAATGAGACAGAGGCTGTCCATGAGAGGAAGAAGTTAAAATGTGCTTAGTTGCCTGTCAGAGGTCAGTGAATTGTATGTGATGACCTGTAAGGGAGAAATGTCTTTCCTGGAAGGTAAGAATGAGAGATAACGCAATAGTGGCAGTGAGACATCTCTGACCATTGCCCTACCACCAGTAGAATTTCTGGGCTTAATCGGGAGAAGTATCTTTGAAGGAATGCTCCTATGATGACTCACAAATGGACCGAAGGCAACGGTGCAACAGGTAATAATACCTTTGTCAGCTGCCTGTTCATTTCATTTATTAAAAAAATGGCAAGTAATGCATGGCAGTCAACGTTTCTGGATGACCAAAATTTGAAAGAGAGCAGTAAACAGGATACCCTGATTCCATACACGGACCATTTGGGTCATAAAATCAGAGATGCTGTCTAGATGGCACCACATATACACATCTGTCCATCAACGGGATATGTAGATGTGGATAAGGCTTTGTGTCACATAATAGAACCAGCCTTGTTAAAGCAACACAGAACCTGTTATATACCATGATCAAAACCCATTTGGACTTTTGTATTTGTACACAACAACTCGAGGGGTACACAGAAATACACAGAACAAGAGCAGGAAACTTGAAAGAACAGTGTGATCATAATGCAGTATGTTTCATGGATGGCAGATTGATATGAGGTGAGATAATATGGTTACACTCCAAACTTAAAATGATGTTTGACTGATTAAAACCTTGATGGGATTCCATTATCAGAATGTCTTAATGAACAAATCATTAGATGCCACCAAGTCCTTTATCACGGAAGCTGCCATCCATGATTGGCTTCTCAATACATCACTTTAGACTCAACCAGATATGAGATGACACACATCCAGACAATCCCCATTCAATGAACAATATGAGTGTAAAATTACTAGATTAGAATGTATTACTAAGGTTAGAAACTGCAAGGATTTCATTCACCATTCTCTATTCACTAACATATGTGTGTGTGTGTCTACAATAACCCCTACGTCTATGTAATATGTGGAAGTGCCTTAACTGATCGTATACCACTCAAGATCGGTATTAAGACCGGCTGCCCTTGGAGTGCTATTAACTTTATATTAAATTAAAACGATTAAAGCTTATAGTGATTAAATCATGGCTGAAAAGGATGTGTTGGTGTGCACCAGCAGGTGTACGATCTCTGAATCCAGTACAAGCTTATGCGGATGATGTGGAAATATTATCACGAGATGAGAATGTTATTCATAATATTCTTCTTCGTACTGATGACTTCATAAGGTGGTCTGGTTTAGATATTAAACATACAAAGTGTGCTGTGTTTTATGAAAGACGGAGTGGAGGAAATAGATGGCATAGATCAAAGTCTGATAAACCCCCGGTCTTTGCATTAGCACATAAACCTATCCGTCGATACGAACGTCATGAAACCTACCCTTATCTGGGGCATAAATTCAATGTCAGCGGTAACTGGGAGGAACAGGTTACAAAGCTGTCAAGAATTTACCTGAAGACTTGCATTGATTGATTCTTCCCCTCTTCACATAATGATGAAGATTGAGGCTATCAGTTTGATTACAATAGCTAAAATTCAACATCTAGTTATGAATGTTCATATTCCACAATGCACACTTTCAACATTGAATGATGAAATTGTGAGAAAAAAGTGAGAAAATGGCTCTGTCTTAATAGCCATACAACTCGAGATATAATTTTCCAGTCACTCCGAGATGTAGGTCTCGGTGTCCCAAACATTGAATGGATTTATACTGCCTCCAGAATAGGTCGTCTTCTTAACATGCTGAATAAAGACGATACATCTGTCAGAGAGTTGGCACGTGAGTCACTTTTCCTACATCTACAGCACCATAAAATACCGGCTGCTTCATGCAACGAGCCACAGTTTCTTGGATTTAAATTAAAACCGAATGGAAAATTGGATATCAAAACAGCGGGATTTGGAGTATGCTCTGATTGGCTGGATTTAAATGATCTTTGCCAGCGTACAGGACTGCAGCTCACCTGGCAAGGACCCCACGGAGCGGTGGCGGTCCTTAATGAGAATATAATAACAGACCCGCATATTTCTACTCTAGCGGAGCTCCACACTAATTCGGCCAATAATGTAAGAGTCTCACTTCTTCATCTCAGAAAACCCCAAAGTGCTCAGCATTGGATGGGCTTGAAACTACAGTGGAAATTAGCACTTCTCCAATCAGCTGACCATTCAGTATCCCATTCTGTTTTGATGAACTTGTCAATCTCAGAGGATAGTCAAATTTCTATGGTTAAAGCACGGCTACAGTGTCTTCCAACTATGTACAATCTGTCAATATATTACCCGTCAAAATACAACTCCTACTGGCTGTTACATCAAAATCAACAGGAAAATGAAACAGTTGCTCACATCTTAAATGGATGTTGTTGCCACAAAGGACTCTATTGGCGCTTTTCCACTGCATGGTATGGCACGGTACGGTTCAGTACGGTTCACTTTTGCGGGGTTTTCCACTGGGTACAGTACCTGGTACCTGGTACATTTTTAGTACCACGTTGGCCGAGGATCCAAGCGATCTGTACCGTTACCAAAACGTGACGTGTAAACAAAATTATTTTTATTTGAACAAACGCACCTTTTTGTATCAACCAAAAAATAGCAGTTTCATGGTCTGTTGAGGAAGTACAGACGTTCCTCTCGTTGAGAGCTGAGGAGCGGATCCAGCGAGAGCTTGATGGGGCGACGCGGAATGAAAAAGCCTTATGTATATACTTTTTGCACTTTGTATATTTTTAGAGTATGTTTTCTGTTTATATTTTTACCTTTGAATCTGTGTTTTGCTTCAATTAAAAACAATCTGATCGAATAAGTCTACCTCCAGACTATATTAAATATGTAATATTGTTACGAACATCCCTGCCCTCCTCCTCTACAGCCTGTGGCACTGCCACCACTGTCTCTACTGCTGGGGGGGTAAATCCCAAGCGTTCTCATAGGTCTCTCCATTGCTGTAAAAAACATCCACATGCTGAGAATGAAAAACACAATTCCGTTGATATGCTCCTTTGTTGTGTGTTTGTTTGTGGCGCGTTTACGATGATGTCACCTCAGTAGAGGCGGCGCAACTATAACGACACGTGAATAATCCCGCCCACTCTAAAGCGGTACTAAACTGCAGTGGAAACGCAAACTGACCCGAACCGAGCCGTGCCGTAATGAGCCATGCCGAACCGAGTCGTACCACGCAGTGGAAAAGCGCCATATGTGTCCAGACACGATTGCCTGGTTGATTTGATTGTACAGGTCTTGAAAACAATACATAAAGACAGGCAGATTTACCAGCACACTACTGTTGAATTGAACTGGTTTTATCACAACACATCTGACAGAGACTATTTTAAAAACATTCCAAACACTCCTGATATTGTAATTGTGAACAAGGCTTTGAACACTGTATTTGTTATTGAGGTTGGCTGTTCTTTTGATCTGTATTTAGAAACCTGCTATCTTTCCAAATTGCTGAAATATCAGCCATTGGTTGAAGCCATCCATCAAATTGACTATCAGTGCAAGTTAATTACTCTAGTGTTTGGAAGTTTAGGTCATGTGCACAAGAATGTGATTCAAGGACTGCAGTTTGGTGGATTGCAATAAAATAAATAAAAAAAACTTGCTAAATTTTGTTCAGTTTCAGCCATTATAGGAGTATGCATATATGGAAACGAAGATGTTTTGTCTATCATTGAGTGTTGAATGTCATACATCTAAGGACTTGTGAATGTATGTTAGCCATGAGTACCTGTCATCTTGCAAACTGACTGATTTGGATTCTGTTTTTGTTGCTTGCCTTGGGATCTAAATAAAAGTGTGTGTGTGTGTGTGTGTGTGTGTGTGTGTGTGTGTGTGTGTGTGTGTGTGTGTGTGTGTGACTACCGGTTTGACCTACATTATGAGACTAAATGTGCTAATGTAAGATGTGTTCAGGTTTTAGTTTTCTACCCCTACATTATTAGGACATGCAGCTGTAAGAGATTTGTTCTCCACTGAGTTAATTTCCGAGCTAAAAATCTGTTAGTCTTGTTACTGTGCTAACAACTAAGAACGTCCCAGATCCTATGAAGAAGGCCCTCATTAAGGTCCTCTATAGCAGAGGATCTCAATTGCGGTCCTGGGGACCAACTGATCTGCATATTTTGTGTCCTATTTGTATGCCTTAGTTAACATTCTTGATTAAGCTCATCAGCTCATTAAGATAAATATTTTTAAGACAGTGTGTCACATAAAGTAGACATATAGGCAGGGTTGTATTAGTTTAAAAATCACATATCATAACATGACCTCATAAATCATAGCATTTTGCAAGAAACTCCATAAAAATAATTTGTTTAATATTTTTAAATCTGCTTCTGTAATCACATTTTGTGCAAAAAGGAATTAAAGATGTCTGTGTTTTACTCTACCACTCTTCATTTCAGACCACAGTAAACTGTTTGTGTAGGTATGTGTTTTGAATTTTTTGAATTTGTGAATTTTGAATGTTTTTTTAATTTTGAATGTTTTGCCAATAAGCCTGTCGAAATATAGATAGGAGAGGTACAAATATAGAAATACTACCATCACATTTGCTCATGTATGACGAAATCTTGTGAATAAATGCCTCATTCATACAGTGTATTTGCCACTTGGAGATGTTTAATTGGCCTTATGACATTAGCGATCAAATTTTCTTGGAATTTTCGACATAAGAGGCTGTTGTACTATAAAAAAATGCATGCAGTTTAAGTTTCAGAGCTCAAAAATTCCTCCTCCTCACAACAAAAGCATTTAAATTGCCATACTGACTTATCTACTTCCTCCACATTGAGGTAGACATTTGTATCAGAACATCTCAGCAATAGCATAAATCCTTAATCCTTCCATAACTTGCTCAGCAGAGGTGATAGTGAGATGCAGTGATGTCAGACACCATAACACTGGCTATTTACTGACAAGTCCTGGAGACACTGCACCAAAACAAAGCTTTTCTGACAAAAGGTAAAATAGTCATGTTTTGTGTTTAAAACATTATTATTATTATAAGTGAAACTCAAAGAACATTACATTAAATTAATAATTGCTCAATAATAAACAGGTAGCAAACATTAACAATAAAAATGTAAGGTATGACGAAAATAAAAGTGTCACTTACTTGTGGTACATTTTATCCCGTCAAACATCTAGATGGGGAGAATAAATTACATTAAAGTCAGCCTTCAAAGTGACATCTGCAGATATTGAAGCATATAACCCACTTCTCTGGGGACAGACACACAAGAACACCAATGATACTGATGCTTTTGCATGCCATCGCATTCACCGAAATGTCCTGCTGTGAATTTGAACTCTTTCTGGGAATATTGTACAAATATTACTCCTATATTTTTGAGCCAATTAGGTAGCATTTAAGTGGCACTTTCCACAAATAGAATAAAAATAGGGTCTAGAAGACTTTTTATTTTACTTTCATCAAATGGTCAGTGAAAGGGTTTCAACCCTCCAAAAATGTCATTTTTTTTCTCATTTATTTATATATGTACAAATTTGATTACTGATGGAAATGTATTTGAATAAGAAATGACAGAGCATCATACCATTGGTCAGGCTGTGACAATGACTAGTAAACTGCCTAGTAATCCATATTTAATTGTTATTGGCTCCTCACACAAACTTTTCAGACCATGTTCTTATAAACTTCTCTGCAGTGCTATAGCATGTTTTATAGCACCTGGTTACATAAAATTGGATTGTGGGTGGTTCATAAATTAGATGCTGACTTTTCACAATTAAATAAAGTAAATTCCTTGATTAAAAGGTATGGAAAAATATCAGTTATCAGTTATCATCCCTTGAAATCAGTAAGCCTGTTATTAGGTAGTGATTTATTGAGATATTTCATCCAAGTTCACTAGAAGCAGGGTCTCAGCCTAGTGTGCCATCAACCTCAGCAGAGAAGGGGCCACACACAGTCAAAGACCAGAGCTGGCTCATCATGTGAGGAAAATACTCTCACTAAAGTAATATTATCAATAAAAAATGACTTATATTGACTTCTGTTGTATGATTAAAAAATATCTCTAGCTTTCGTATGTAACCCTAGTTCCTAGAGGGAATGAGACGCTGCATCCGAAAATGCTAGGGGAATGCCTATAGCATGACCGGCTCTGAATGCAAGTGTAATCTGTCCAATAGATGGGCGAGACGTCACTGGCGAAGTGACGTAATGACCAGCTGGTATAAAAGCACATGCGGTAAAACCGGCGTTAGCTTCTAGGAATGAAGCAAGCATTAGCAGGGATGCCTAAATTGTGGCATCGAGATGCAGCGTCTCGTTCCCTCGAGGAACTAGGTTAAATACATAACCTAGAGACGTTCCTCTTCAGGAACTCGAGCTGCATCCAAAAACGCTAGGGGAACAAGATGCCGCCGCCGCCAGACTTTCAAGTCCCTGCTCAGTGTATAACCCTGTGACGCACATCTAGGGTGAGAGGATGGAAGAGCATGGAGTCATAAAATCGGACAAAGGTCAGTAGTGTAGACCATCCCGCAGCTTTGCAGATGTCCTGTATTGGGACACCTGCCAGAAAGGCCTCTGAGGCCCCCACACTCATAGTAGAGTGAGCCTTGACTCCAATCGTTGAGAAGAGATCAGAGGACTCATAAGCAATGTTAATGCCATCCACAATCCACCGACTGAGGGTCTGTTAGGAAGCAGGAAGACCTCTCTTAGGGGGACCATAGCATATCAGCAGTTGGTCCACCCTTCTACACAGGGCAGAGGACTGACAGCCTGCAGTACGACAGGCTGTGGCATGACAGAAGGAACTTTGGGGACGTATCCCGCACGAGGGTACAAAAAGGCTTTGGCCATGCCGGGCGCAAAGTCCAAGTGAGTAGGGGCCACTGATAGGGCTTGCAGATCCCCAACTCTCTTTAGAGAATAACTCACCAGAAGAAATACAGTCTTACCAAGGACCCGTCTGGTACCCAGGACCCACTTAGACACATTTGGCAGTAGTTTCCACGCTGCAAAATAGTCTAATAAGGGAACTAGTCTCTCGAGACTGGTCTCTGGTGTAATCACCAGAAGGGGTGGTGCGCATCTCAGCTACGCTACGTTTCCAGGCAGAAGAAACTGAGATGTTTGCTTGCTGGAGATCGCTGCGCCCTGGAACACCATACGTGGCAGGGTTAGCAGAACGATCTCCTGAGGTCACTGAGGAGAGATGGGCACCTTGCACTGCGGTGAATGCCGCTCTTCCCCAGCATGGGCTACCCTCATAAGCCCTGGGCCATAAGCAACAAGGTTTCTTGGCCAAAGACCTCTTTGCCTGAAGGACTGACTGCAGATCCAGCTTAGCTTCGAGGCCCTCAACCGAGAGGATTTCTTACTGCCCCGGCCCCGCCGCAGGGGAGCACGGGTGGCAACACTCTCTTTCTGAAGCTCTCTATATGAGGAGCTAGTATGCGGCAGTTGCTGCTCTTGCCCAGCAGCCCCCTGAGCTAGAGAGTGGCGAGGGAGAAACGGCTGAAACGCTGCTGCCTGCCTCCTGGCCTCATGGTGCCTGTCGATGATGGAACCAACAGCGTCGCCGAACAGGCCAGAAGGCAAAAGCGCCCCGCTTTTCAGGAAGAAGACCCTCTCACAGGATGAAGACCCTCTCACAGTCTTTAACATGTGACAGGTTCAACCTGAGATGCCTCTCCGCTGCCACCAGAGCTGCCATAGACCGCCCAATGGCACAAGCGGTCTCCTTGGTGGTCGCGGAGAGACAACACAGCGGTTTTGCGGAGCTCACTGATATCCTCCGCATTAATTCCCTCACCCTCATCTTTGAGCAGGTCAGACTGGTACGCCTGCAGCACTCCCATGGTGTGCAGGCACGAACCAACCTGACCCGCTGCTGCATACCCCTTGCCCACCAGCACTGAAGATGGGCTGGAATGCCGCCATGCACAACGGCTTGGTGGGCAAGGTCTGAGCCTTCAGAGACGAAGCAGCTTCAGGGGAAAGATAGCTCGCGAGCAACATTACACTTGTATTCAGAGCCGGTCATGCTGAAGGTGTTCCCCTAGAGTTTTCGGACGCAGCTCGAGTTCCTGAAGAGAAACACTGAGATATTTCTCAAAATATCTTCTTTTGTGTTCCAAAAAATAAAAAAGAGGTAATTATAAACACATTTTTTGTGCTTCACAATGCCATAGAAGAACCTTTTTGTCTAAATGGTTCCATAAAGAACCTTTAATATCTGAGGAATCTTTTTGTTTCACATAAGGTTCTTTGTGGTGAAAGAAGGTTATTCAGATTATAAAAAGGTAAGGAAGAGATGTTTCTTCAAAAAAACATTTGACTAAATGGTTCTTTGTGGAACCAAAAATAGTTCTGCTTTGGCATCGCTTGAAGAACCTTTTGAAGCACCTTTATTTTTAAGCGTGTATACAAATTTTAAGGCTCTGGAATAAATTAAGTTCCCCTTCAGGAACTGGAGCTGCGTCGGAAAACGATCCAATCGATGGGCGAGATGTCACGGGCAGGTGACGTAACAACCAGAAAGCTTAAAAGCACGTGAGGTGCAACATTATGTAACGGCATTAGCTTTCTGTCATTCGGCAAAGCTCTCTGTGTGTGTCAGTCACGATTTATGTTCAGTAAGTCTTATTTACTGTTGTTTGTCAAGTTATAAGTCAAGCATCATATAAAGCTCCAGTATGTCTAAAGCTGAGGCAAAGACAAAACATAAGGACAAAAGCAGATCACATTACAGATTGTGTGTTACTCCCTGCCCATGCTACATCACAAGCGGGGATACACACAGTTTGTGCGTGGTGTGCTTGGGAGCAAAGCACGCCGAGTCGGCTCTCGAGGGGGCCGACTGCCCGCATAGTGAGCGGCTTTCACTGCGTACGCTTCGCTCCCTGAAGGCTCTCTTTGAGGAGGAAGCCTTCACTGGCGCTCCTCGTGGTGCCGGCCCCGCTTTTGCCGAGGCGGAGCGGTGGCTGCACTCGTGAGAATCGCAAATGGATCAGGTGGAGGGAATGAAGACGGGCGAGCCCAAATCAAATATAAATATAATTATGAGCAGCATGTCTGGGGAGCAGAGCTCGCGCATTCAGCTCTCGAGAAAAAAAGGGAGAGGGGCTGATTGTGCTTTTCCCCGCTGCAATACTTTCTACTCCCATTGGGCAAGCTCTGCTGCTGAGTCACGGCGGCAATTGAGATTGCGGGGATCGCACATGTATCTGGTCCTCTCTCCACCTACATTCCCCAGATCTAGCGCTCTCTCTGAGTTTGCAAGCCTTGAGAGACTGGTTCCCTTAGTAGACTATTTCACAGCGTGGAAACTGCTGTCAAATGTGTTTCAATGGGTTTTGCAAACTGTAGGACGAGGCTATCGTTGGCGCTCCGCTGCCACCTTTCAACGAGGTCATTCCCATGCTGGTGGGTCCCAAGCAGGCTCTGGTAATGGAATTAGAATTGAATACTCTCTTGAGGAAGGAGGCCTTCGAGGTGGTCCCTCCTCTCGACAGCGAGTCTGGGTTCTACAGCCGTACTTCATCGTTCCCGAGAAGGATGGGTGATTGTGTCCTATTTTAGATCTAAGTCAACTAAACTGCTAAGTCATGCGACTGAAGTTCAGGATGCTCTCTTTGACCAGGTCCGAGGACTGGTTTGCCACGTTCGATCTAAAAGACGGATAGTTCCCATCTCCATCTCTCCCCATCACAGGAGGTTCCAGAGGTTTACTTTGGGGGCAAAGCATACCAATATTGGGTTCTTCCTTTCGGCCTTGCACTCTCACCCCGCATTTTCACGAAGTGTGTGGATACTGTGCTGGCTCCTTTGTGACTCCAGGGCATCCGCATACTCAACCACATCGACATTTGGTTAATATTAGCTCAATCAGAGCAGATGGCGGTTCGGCATCAATATGTAATTCTTGCTCACACAAAAGAGTGGTGGCTCAAGACCAAGGGGTTCTCCCAGAGAGGAATCCAGCTCTGCATACAAGGTCACACAGCGATGCCTACGTGCCTTAGACATGTGGAGGAAACCTTGGTTCTTGTCTCAGGGCCGCTGCTGGGAGCTCCTTGTCGCCTTATAACGCTAGCGACGGACGTGTCCCTCACAGGTTGGGGAGCAGTCATGAGTGGCCACCCTGCCCGCTGTCTGTGGAGTGGGTGCAATCTGAAGTGGCACATCAACTGCCTGGAGATGCTGGGTGTGTTTCAGGCTCTGAAATACTTTCTCCGGGATCTGAGAGAAAGCATGTGTTGGTGCGCACCGATAACACTGCGGTGGTCTCTTATATCAACCACCAGGGATGTCTGCGTTCGCACCCCTTGTAAATCTGGCAAACCAGATCCTTGTGTGGTACCAGGGCAAACTCTAGATGAGAGCAGTGCACATTCCTGGCTTCTCAATATGGGAGCAGACATCCTGTCGAAAAAGGGGCAGAGGCCCGGGGAATGGAAGCTTCACTTAGAGGTGGTGAAGCAGATATGGAGAGTTTGGCTAGGCTCAGGTGGATCAGTTTGCGATGATATCGCACTGTCCCCTCTGGTTCTCTCTGACTCATCCAGCTCCACGGGGGCTGGATGCCTTGCTACAGACTTGGCCAAGGCTTCGTCTGTACGCCTTTCCCCCCATCGCTCTGCTCCCGGGAGTTCTAGAAAGAGTGAGCCGGAACGGGGTCCATCTTTTGCTGTAGCCCCATTCTGGCCGGGCCGAGTATGGTTCTTGGACCTGATTTCTTTCCTTGACGGCTCTCCATTAGAGAGTCCCGTCAGGAGGGATCTCCTCTCACAGGCGGAGGGTATGATCCTTCACCCCTGACCGGAGTTGTGGAAGCTGTGTGTGGGGCCCCTGAGGGCCTCAGTAATCACTGATTACACATGTGATTCAGAGCATGGTATTGCTGAAGGCGTTTCCAAAGCATTTTCAGATGCAGAGTCTTATTCCCTCGGGAACCATGGTTACATACGAAACCTGAGATGTTCTTCATTAATTGCTCAGAGGTAAAAATAAGTTTGAAAAACCTGAGTAATGGTATATTTTATTGGATGTACAGTGCTCAGCATAAATGAGTACACCCCCTTTGAAAAGTAACATTTTAAACAATATCTCAATGAACACAAAAACATTTTCCAAAATGTTGACAAGACTAAGTTTTATATAACATCAGTTTAACTTATAACATGAAAGTAAGGTTAATAATATAACTTAGAGAACAACATTTTCAGTTTTACTCAAATAAGGGTGATGCAAAAATGAATACACCCCACAACAAAAACTACTAAATCTAGTACTTTGTATGGCCTCCATGATTTTTAATGACAGCACCAAGTCTTCTAGGCATGGAATGAACAAGTTGGCGACATTTTGCCAGATCTATCTTTTTCCATTCTTCAAGAATGACCTCTTTTGGAGATTGGATGCTGGATGGAGAGATGCTCAACTTGTCTCTTCAGAATTCCCCATAGGTGTTCGATTGGGTTCAGATCAGGAGACATACTTGGCCACTGAATCACTTTCACCCTGTTCTTCTTCAGAAATCCAACAGTGGCCTTAGATGCGTGTTTAGGATCATTGTCATGTTGGAAAAGTGCACGACGACCAAGGGCACGGAGTGATGGTAGCATCTTCTCTTTCAGTTTAGAGCAGTACATTTGTGAATTCATGATGCCATCAATGAAATGCAGCTCCCCGACACCAGCAGCACTCATGCAGCCCCACATAAGGACACTGCCACCACCATGTTTCACTGTAGGCACCATGCATTTTTCTTTGTATTCCTCACCTTTGCGACGCCATACAGTTATGAAGCCATCAGTTCCAAAAACATTTATCTTGGTCTCATCACTCCAGAGTATAGAGTCCCAGTAGTCTTCATCTTTGTCAGCATGGGCCCTGGCATACTCTAGGTGGGCTTTTTTGTGCCTGGGCTTTAGGAGAGGCTTCTTTCGTAGACGGCACCCATGCATGCCATTCCTCTGCAGTGTACGCGGTATTGTGTCACGGGAAATAGTCACCCCAGTTTGGCTTTCTACTTCTTTAGATAACTGCAGTGAACTTGCATGTTGATTTTCTTCAACCCTTCTCATCAGAAGACGCTCCTGACGAGGTGTTAACTTCCGTGGACGACCTGGACGTCTCTGTGAGATGGTTGCAGTTCTATATTTTTTAAATGTTTGTAACACTTTTGATACAGTATTCTGACTGATAAGTAAAGCTTTGCTGATATTCTTGTAGCCTTCACCTTTCTTGTGTAAAGAAATTATTTTCTTTCTCTGGTCTTGTGACATTTCTATTCCATGTGGTGCCATTGCTGACAGCATGAAATGGAAAGGGGTTTTCTTTAAGTAACACCATTTTATAGTCAACTGTCTGCTGTGTAATGAATAATTAGACTCACCCGTGGTTGAATTATTGTTAAATTAGACATTTGTAGTCTAAAATTTAGCTTTGCTCCAGAGACTTTCAGTGGGGTGTACTCATTTTTGCATCACCCTAATTTGAGTAAAACTGAAAATGTTGTTCTCGTCTAAGTTATATTATTAACCTTACTTTCATGTTATAAGTTAAACAGATGTTATATAAAACTTAGTCGTGTCAACATTTTGGAAAATGTTTTTGTGTTCATTGAGATATTGTTTAAAATGTTACTTTTCAAAGGGGGTGTACTCATTTACGCTGAGCACTGCATTTTGAAACCTTCCACAATAGTGTTTTAGAGGAGCATTAAAATACACAATACTGTGATAATTCTCTGAGTAAATTACTTGTGAGTTTTTGCATTTCATTGTCCATATTAACAGGCTAAAAACATTAACTTTGGGAGTGTGAGCTGTGCAGTCACGCTGTCATTCAGGTACTAAAAACCAAATCTACAATACATCCCAACCCCTTCGTATTCTCTATGCATCAATTACTGCTGCTTGTGAAAAAGCCCTATAAGCAGTGTTATCTTATTATAATCTTATTAGAGTTATAATTAGATAACATTTATTATTTTGTGTGTGTGTATATATACTCATGGTGGATGAGGATAGACCCCCTCCCCACATGATTGTAAAGTGCTTTGGGTGTACAGAAATACACAATAAAGTGTATTTAACACTATTTAAATGCACCATTCATTCATTCATACACACACACATATATATATATACACTCACTGGCCACTTTATTTGGCACACCTTGCTTGTACCAGGATGGACCCCCCTTTGCCTTCAGAACTGCCTTAATTCTTCGTGGCATAGATTCAACAAGGTGTTGGAAACATTCCTCAGATATTTTAGTCCATATTGACATGATTGCATCATGCAGTTGCTGCAGATTTTTTCGGCTGCACATCCATGATGCGAATCTGCTGTTCCACCACATCCCAAAGGTGCTCTATTGGATTGAGATCTGGTGACTCTGGATGCCATTTGAGTAAAGGGAACTCATTGTCATGTTCAAGAAACCAGTCTAAGATTATTTGAGCTTTGTGACATGGTGCATTATCCTGCTGGAAGTAGCCATCAGAAAATTGGTACACTGTATTCTTAAAGGGATGGACATAGTCAGCAACAATACTCAGGTAAGCTGTGGCGTTTAAACGATACTCAATTGGTAATAAGGGGCCCATAGTGTGCCAAGAAAATATCCCACACACCATTACACCAGCCTGAACCATTGAGAAAAGGCAGGAAGTGTCCATGCTCTCATGTTTTTACGCCAACTTTTGGCCCTACCATTTGAATTTTGCAGCAGAAATCAAGACTCATCAGACTAGGCAATGTTTTTCCAATCTTCTATTGTGCAATTTTGGTGAGCCTGTGTGAATTTTAGCCTCCGATTTCTGTTCTTAGCTGACAGGAATGGCCCCCGGAGTGGTCTTCTGCTGCTGTAGCCCATATGCTTCAGTGTTCGACGTGTTGTGTATTCAGAGATGGTATTCTGCATACCTTGGTTGTAACGAGTGGTTATTTGAGTGACTGTTGCCTTTATATCATCTCTAACCAGTCTGCCCATTCTCCTCTGACGTCAACAAGGCATTTTCATCCACACAGCTGCCACTCACTGGATATTTTCTCTTTTTCGGACCATTCTCTGTAAACCCTAGATATGGTTGTTCATGAAAATACCAGTAGATCAGCAGTTTTTTAAATATTCAGACCAGCCCGTCTTTCACCAACAACCATTCCACGTTCAAAGTCACTTAAATCCCCTTTCTTCCCCATTCTGATGCTCGGTTTGAACTTCAGCAAGTCGTCTTCACCACATCTAGATGCCTAAATGCATTGAGTTGCTGCCATGTGATTGTCTGATTAGCCATTTGTGTTACCAAGCAATTTAACACGTATACCTAATAAAGTGGCCGGTGAGTGTATTTATATATGTATATGGGGTGTCACGGTACGGATTAGAGGGCTGCATTGGGTTTGGGCTCCCGCAGACCCAACGCAAATCTCGTGGGAAATCATTTCCATAAACATAATATGTTTGTGATGTAACTTATCTGAATGCTAAACTATTATTTATTATGTAAATTATAAGCTTTGTAAGTTACATTAATTCAGTCGCATTCCAACGGTGACACAGATGCGGGTGCACTAATGTTTGTATTTTATTTTGCTAAAGTAGTCTACCAACTTTAGCAATGCTGGAACTAGGGATGGGTACCGAAACCCAGTATTTAATCAGTCTCGGGGCTAAATTATGAAAGACGGAGTATCGATAAGCTCTGACGTTAATGTTTCTGCTATCGGTACTGGAGAAATTAAGAAAACACACATACATTTATTATTGCTATAAATATACATTATCTTGCTGATTCTATCTCACCAGAGTTGCCAGCTGTTTTTATGTGCAATAATATTCAAACATTTGTCTATTTTTGCTATTCGCAATTCAGAAGCGAGATTGTGCTCACGTGGATAAGTTTCAGCACGCGCAACGTGAAAGCCCTTTTTAATCATGATAGAAGAGTGAACTAACCATTAAAGCATATGCTTACACTTTAGGCCTGTGGCTGTTATATTAAACTAAGTTTATTAATTGTTTCTTTTTTTTTGGCTTCTAAGTATTATAGCCGCGTTTCTTCTAGCACAACTTCCTTCCCTTCACAGCGGTGCACATTCGTTCCTCCCTGACCAAAAGTGTCAGGGTTCTGTCACTTCGGTCTAGTGTTATTCATGGTTTTGTGACAGAGCCCTGATACTCCCGTCATGTCTGGGTTTCATGTTCTCTCTCGTCTGCGTGCCTTGTTTCATGTTGGAGCGTGGTGTTCGGATCCCGGCACTCATGTCTTGAGTTTCGGTTACGTGACGGGGTTCGGACACTCACGCTCCACGTTCTGTCTCTTTGTGTGAGTGTGCGTGCATTCGTGTTATATCTTGTGCTGTGTGGCATGCAGCTTGTGTATTCATTGGCTGCGTGCTTTCATGTTGTCATGTCTTGTGTGAATACGTGGCTTATGAGTTTTCTCATTAGCTGTGTGTTCATGTCCTGTTTTGCACATGGCTGGTGATTTGTTTGCCAGCCATGTGCTTGTGCTTTTGTTTTGTGTGAGCACGTGGCTTCTGTCCTAGTTTGTCTTGACCCCACCCATCTTGTTACCCGTTTATTGATTAATTTTCCCCAGCTGCTTTCCTTCGTTACCCTCCTCATTTGCTCCCTTTAAAATCTCCTTGTGTTTGCAGTTCTGTGTGGGTTCTTTCTGTCAGGTACCAGAGAGTTGATGTGGCAAGGACCCAAATGCAGGAGGAAAACAAGTTATTTTAATAACAATGATAAACAAAACAAACAAAACCTACCCCGTAGGGGAAAAACAGACTGGCAGACTGGACAAGGCTGGACAAGGCAAGGCAAGGCAGGGCTGGGCTGGGCTGGGCAGGACACAAGACATAGACGACCCAACATATGGCAACGAACCCACACAGAACTGCAAACACAAGGAGATTTTAAAGGGAGCAAATGAGGAGGGTAACGAGGGAAAGCAGCTGGGGAAAATTAATCAATAAACAGGTAACAAGATGGGTGGGGTCAAGACAAATTGACATGAGAGCACATGGCACACATAAAACTAGGACAGAAGCCACGTGCTCACACAAAACAAAAACACAAGCACATGGCCAGCAAACAAATCACCAGCCATGTGCAAAGCAGGACATGAACACGCAGCTAATGAGAAAACTCATAAGCCACGTGTTCACACAAGACATGACAACATGAAAGCACGCAGCCAATGAATACACAAGCTGCGTGCCACACAGCACAAAATATAACACGAATGCACGCACACTCACACAAAGAGACTAAACGTGGAGCGCGAGTGTCCGAACCCTGTCACGTAACCGAAACTCAAGACATGAGTCCCGGGATCCGAACACCACGCTCCAACATGAAACAAGGCACGCAGACGAGAGAGTGCACGGCTCGAGCACACTCGAAGCCGCGCACTCACATGAAACTCAGACATGACGGAAGTATCAGGGCTCTGTCACAAAACTATGAATAACACTAGACCGAAGTGACAGAACCCTGACAAAAACTTAACGTCATGAATCAGATCAATCGTTTGGCGATTGATGTAAAATGCCGTCTTTACAGTTGCTAAATTGCTGGACATGTTTGATAATAAAACGTTGAAAGTACAATCCACACAAGAGACGCTGTTCCCCAGCCTGAAATGTGTGTGCGTGCCTGCGTGGCGCACTCTAAAACTGACAAGCAAAATACACTGAGTTTCAGGGGCGTCCAAATTATCAAATACACATAAAATTTGTAAAAACGGCCGGCTTGGAGATTATTCACTTAAACACAGTTCATGTCTTAAAGTGAACGAGAACAGTATGGAGAAAATCCTATGTGTGTCAATATTTTGTCTTAAAGTGACAGACTGCTTCATCAATTTTAATCAAAGAACAAAACGCAAAGAGAAAATCACCTACAGCTCTTAATCTGAATAAAGTTATAGCTTCAACAAGCATTAATCTATCAATACATACAGTGAAAACTATGCAGTGTTCATTTACATTTGATCAATTTTAGATTTATTTTGTAGCTATTACTTACCTCTACATTAATGTTAGTAGACCTTCATGAAAAAATGAAAGCACTGTTTTTTTTTCATTTCATTTGCACATTTATTTTATGGTATGACAAATGGTATATTTGTCAGTTTGTTTAACTTTGTTTCTTTGTTCATGTTCTTACTGTATCTTATCTTATGTATATAAACACTAAAAATGCCTGGTGTATTTACAAATGTATGTTTTATTTTCATTTAATTAACTATTTATTTTACATTTCAGAATATAAATAAATGTTAATTCAGCTCCTAATCTGTCATATATATATATATATAACAAAAAGTACCAATAAGAATACCATTAAAGAACCGGATCAATAAGCAGTATCGATAAGAGTAGTAATACCGTTTAAACCCTTAACGATACCCATCCCTAGCTGGAACTGATATGTTGTTTGTTTTTTGTTAGGAAACGTGATCATGTTTGTAACATTTTGTAATAATTTTGAATGTTAAATGTTCAATATATACAACTAACAAAAAAATAAGTGTGTGTGCTCCAGTGCGATCACTTCGACTGCTTCCTAACAGCAGAATCAACTTTAAACACTTATTGTCTTATTAATAATCACTGGATAAAGGTCTGCTTTTATTTGTGTACACTCAAAATGAAAACAAAACAGATTTCATATATAATATAACTAGAGGTGGGCATAGATTAATTTTTTTAATCTAGATTAATCTAGATTAATCTTGGAATTAATCTAGATTAATCTAGATTAAAATGGCTCATTTGAATTCTGCCGAAGGCATTCAGAATATGTGTGCTACCCAAATAATGACTAAAAGTAAGTCTTTGAGAACGGGTTTCTCAAGCCAGGTGGCGCATTAGACCAGGGGCTCATCTCCTGTTTCCAAAATGCATCACAAACTTTAATCTCTTCCCGTCCCAATCCCACGAAAAAACTGGGGGAAAATCCCGTTCCACTCCCGGAAGAATGACTCCCATTCCCTCCCAATCCCGTGTTGTTGTTGTTTTTTTGCCAATAACTGTCAATTACAGTACAAATATAGTACAGATCACAGCGTGCCCACCTTATTAGTTGAATAAAAACCCAAAATGTCGTTTTTTGTTATTATATTGAACTGAAAGCCATCTTATTATGCACAGTGTTGCACAGATTAAATTTAATGTAAATCATCCATGCTAACACACACGTCTTCTATTTTTTTTTTTTTTGACATTTCACTCTCTATAGATATATTTTTCTATGTACTGTATTTTTAGATATATTCGAGTTTCGAAGTTTCTCGCTCAAGATCACATGAGACCTAAAGCGCATCCTGTTTGCTTAAAAGCGCAACGTTTCGTTGTTATTCTGAGTGCACACAAATAAACGTAGAGTCTTTACAGATTCGAAAGATGTATTAGGCTACTTTTATCTGTATGACCAAGAATGACGGAGATTTTAAGAGCAAGTGAGCGCACCGGAGCCTGTCTTGCAGCAAACGCGCTTCCACACAAACACTTCAATAGCGCACATTTCTCTAGGTTAACATCATATTGAGCGGCCATGTAAAGTTGCTACTACATACATCTTTCAGATGAAAAGCCATATTTGAGGTTGATGAATGATAGGTGAGCGTTTGGATGTCCTGCCCGATTGTATTACCACACAGACCAGCCGTTAACAATCTGTCCATCACGGACTGCGAGCCTCTAGTTCGAAGACTCGTTCTCGCCCCCTACAGTGCAATTCGGCTAGGTATACATCCGCGCTAAAATATCAGGGTGAAAGTCATCATAGCTTGCGTAGTATAGACCCAGCTCCCAACCCAACTTTGAGAATAGATTAACGGCGATATTTTTTTTAGCGCCGATAAGAGTCTCACGTTAACGCAGCACGTTAACGCCGATAACGGCCCACCACTAAATATAACATAATGTAATAATAGTATTAGTATCAATAAATAGTATTTTCACATCTAGGTGGAATTTTTTTGTAAATGTGCAATACTGTCTGTTCAAAATAAATGAAAAGAAACCGAGCATAGTAGATTTGTTTTTCCTGTTGTACCGAAATCGAATCGAACCGTGACCCCTGAACCGAGGTAAGTACCAAACCGTGACATCTGTCTACCGTGCCACCCCTAATATGTATATATATATATAATATATATATATATATATACACACACACACACACACACACACATATAGATATATATATAAGAGGGTGTGGTTTTACAGTGATTCACACAAATATTTAAAAGTTAAAACATGATATATATTTGGATGTATTCCATTGGCTCTATGGAACAACACTGTAGTCAAGAGGAGCCTAGTCCTGTTCCTGGAGATTTACCTTCCTGCAGAATTCAGCTCCTGGAGATTTTAATTTACTTTTTCAGATGTGTTTTATTAGGATTGGAGCTGAATTTTGCGGTGAGGTTGATCTCCAGGAACAGGATTGGGCATCCCTTCTGTAGTCTGACATACACCTCTTAAACCAGCCCACAAACAGCCATGTAGGTCACAGCATAGAGGCTACAGTCTAGGTCAGACGCAGCAGTATAAATCAGCCTTTAGACATGGTAAAAACCTGTGGATAACTAAAGTGCACAGATTTCCTCTGTAAATGTATTAATCAAAGTGAAAATGAGAGGGCACAGATTGTTTATGCTTTGATAAATGGCTGGTTTTCAGATGGGAAGGGCAACAAAGAGGGTTGTTACACAACACAGAGCATTCCCCTTTAACATAGAGCACAGCTGAGGTGTTTGAGTGTGTACGGAGAGCCGCAGACTCTGAGCATTGAAGGGCTCTGAGCATGTCCACCATAAAGACAACTGGTTTTCTGTGTGATGTGCTTTGAAGAGATGTTTAAGTGCATGACAGCATAAACAGCAAAACAAAAGTTTATTTAAAGTTAATTTCTGGCTAGATATGAACAAGTTTGAGTAAATTTGTTCACAGGTGTGTGATATAATGTGTTTTGCACTGATACCTAGATTAACCGTGAGCCGGACGTGACTGGTATCCAGCTCCAAACGGAGGGTGTCTGCTGAGTCTCGAGAAGTGGTTGCCATGAGAACACCATATGCCCGCTGGGAGCGGAACCGTAGCGAAACGTCTTCAGCCTCTGAATGCATAGCAACAGATAACTGCACCTTCATGAACTTAGTGCCATCGTAACTGAGAATGGTGGCATCTGCAGATGAGAGGCAAAGATTATACTATATCAATGTCATTAATAAAAAAAAATGTAAGTGAAAATGATATTCACACTTATCACAAATATTTGATGTTCAATTTATTGATATGGGAAGTGAAACTGAAGCCCAGGGATCTCCAACCCTGCTCTAGAAGGGCTACCTTCCTGATTCAGGTGTGTTTTATTGGGGTTTATGTTGAAAAACAGTAGCATTCCAGGAGCAGGGTTGACTATCCCTACACCTATATTGACCCGGTCTGCTGCGATTAGTTGAACAGGAGTAGTTTTCAGGACACAACATTGAAACCACCTGCCAAATGTGTTGGTCCCCCAAAAGAGCTCTGATGTGTTAAGTCGGGGACTCCACAAGACTTCTGTTTGTGTCCTAAGGTCTGACATAATCTGACACTCAGACATTAGCAGCAGATCCTACGAGTCCTGCAAATTTAGCCATTGAGCCTCCATGGATTGAATTTGTTGTTCCAGCACATCTCCTAAATGCTCAATCAGATTGAGATGTGTGTTATTTGAAGGACAAAGCAACACCTTGAACTCTTTGGCCTGTTTACAATTGGCCACTTCATGCATTTTCTTTAATTGGATAGTTATCCAATCACAAAAAGACGAAGTATAAATACCCTCCAACAAGCACTTAAGACAGACTGTAATCCACTCACACAAACCACTTCAGCAGGTGGTTTGAAATACATTTTAGATTCAACTGTACAAGTGTAAACTTATCTGGTTGTTGAAGTTACATATGTAAATTTTACTCTTCCCAAAACTGCAAAAAATAAAGGATTGAGACCACGTTAGACCAGCTCCTGGTAGCCAGATACCACAGCGCTACTGCAACATCCATCTCGACAGATATGGCCTGTCAGAGATGAGCATCTCTTCTTAGCAAACTGACACAAACAATGCACACATACCTGATCTAAAAAAAGGTGATTTGTCAGACCAGGCAACCTCTTTCCACTACGCTCATGTGCATGTAGGCGCTTGCCCATTTGTCCTGCTTTCAACACATGAAACTGACTGTTCACATGCTGCCTAATATATCAAACCTCTTGACAGATGTCATTGTAACAATAAAAATCAATATTATTCACTTAAGTTTATCAAAAAAGAAAACAATTGTTTTCACTAATATGTCTTTATTTGTAGAAACTGCTTCTCACTTTAAGTTGAGTTAAGTTGAAAGGCATTTGATTGTGGGTGGTAAGAAACCTGTATAAAGTACATGGATAATTATGGAAATATAATAAATGATGTTAATAATTTTGAGACTGTCATCCCATAGTCAGAGTGGCTTCAATGGCAAAAGAAAGATTAAAGTGTACAGAGCATGGATGTCGATTAAAAAATATGAAGTGATAAGCATTTAAAACAAGTGTCAGTCTCACCTCTCTCACAGGAGCGACCAATATTGCCCGTCCCAGAGCAGTCACACACATAACGGTTCCACCCTTCCCTGCAGATTCCATTGTTTTGGCAGGGGTTACTGAGACACTGCTTATGAGCCTCTTTACTGCAGGAGGGCTTTACGCCTGCAGCTTTCTGCACCTCAGCTATGCGGCGGATGTCTTTGCTCTGACCACTGATGAAGAAGTCACGGATGCAGCCTACATAACCATAGTTGAGCAGAGCAGTCCATAACTCAGTAGGAAACACCATATCAGCTTCATTTTCTGGCAGTCCTCCAAGATACAGGCTTTCATCCAGGTCAAGAATCTCGCTGTTTCCTGGGGATTGGTACGGTGTGCGAATTGTGTTGATTGAGATGGTACCTGGAATTCAACAATACCAGAGAATAATGTGAGACTGTGTAAAGTAAATCCTGTTATGTATTAGAGAATAAAATACAAAAAAAGATGCCTGATAACACTTACTATTTAACTTCCTACTAACATATTTGAATGTATTCACAGTTATAAACCATTATAATACACAACTGCACTGTTAGGTAAGTTTTAAAATTAGGGTTAATGTGTAAATAAATACATACACACATACATACATACAAGAGGTGCAGGTTACACACCACTACCTCATCAATGATTGTTTCAAATCATAATATAGAGACTGAAATTAAATTACATTAGACAAGCTGCACTCTCTTACAGCTTGCACTTACATGCTAAAAAGCTAATTAGCTAATTGGGATGCTAATATGTAGCTTTTTTGTCTTTCTAGAAATGATCTTTAATTAAACCAAAATGGTATTTGTGACATATATAATATGTTTTTGTTTCATTTTCACTCTCTTGCCTGTTTTGCTTTGCCTGAGCTCTGTTCACTAGTTTGTTTCCATATTTTCCTATCATTCCCTCATCTGTTTCCATAGTTGCTCATTAATTCCTCGTGTGTTCGTAGTTCTGAATATTATCTGCATGTGTATTTAAACCCTGACATTCTTCTGTTCATTGTTCGGTCACATTTCAGTTTATGTGGTTGTTATTTCTCCTGTGTTTCCCCCGGATATCTCCTGGGCATTTTGAATTGAGAATAAAAACTTTGTTTATTCTTCTTCATCACTGTGTGCCTCATTACAGCCCCAAAAATGTAACAGATAATCAAACCTCCATAATGGAAATTCCTGCAGTTAGCCTCCACTGACTGGATCAAGAGCATCACTCCTTTGAAGACCATACGAGGGAATTTTGTATATCTTTCAAACCTGACACACTACCCAGACAGCTGCCTGGCAACGTGACAAAGGCTAAGCTGTTTGGAGAAGGTCCTCGAGTGAGCTTTGCAACATTTGTGGAGTGGGTGCTGGTGAATTGCTGGTTACCATTCACCATCGGCCTCACAGAGAAGGATTTCTTATTGATATTCTTATATTGATTTCTTTTTATGTAGATTTGTATATATTGATCACTTAATTTGATTTGAGTTTATTTAGTTATGTCTAATTAATTATTTTCATTTGGTGGGTGTACTTACATTTCTGTCGTTTCAGTTTGATTTTGTCAGGTATTGTTAATATACGTCCTGTGTTTACATGTCGCCTGCCTGTCTGTTTGTGGATTTACCTTCTTTTCGTTTAATAAAATACTATTTTCTTTGTACGTGTTTTCCAGACACCATAGCATGACAATTACAAGAAGCAGCAAAAGCTGTTGGACTCTAGTACAAATGTTTTAAACTTGAACATTCCATATCAATTAATTGTCAATGTGTGTTCCCAGATACCAGGGGTCTCCAGCCCTGCTCCTGGAAGACTACTTTCTTGCAGACTTCAGTTCAAAGCCTGCCTCAAAACTCCTGCCTGCAAGTTATCCTAACCCCATTTATTAGCTGGTTCTATAGCAGATAATACACATGACTGTTCAAACACAAACATGTATGTTTGCTCTCATGAGAAAAGACAGAATATCATGCATAGTAGTCTTTGCAATTCCTTATGTTTTTGTGTGTACCTAGCTTCTATTTATTACCATGTGATTTCACTGCTCCTGTGTCAGTCATATATCATCCACAGCATGAATACAAGGTAATGAAACAATTCACGTACAGTAATTATCAGCTTTCAAGAAAGAGTGGAAAACACAGCTGGAGGCCAAATCTAATTTTCAGTGTGACATTTCAAGGCCTTGCCCATGAGAAAATACTAACAAATAGATGCAAAAAAAAATGCTGTCTTCAGCTGTCATGTTGTGTCGCAGGTGTTGCAGGACAGCGAATCAGGAGTGACGTAGAGGGGGAGTATTTTCTAACAACTCTGTCTACAGTGAGCGAAAAGTATAAAGCAAGAAGAAAACAAATCTAATGTGGTGGGGCAATGCTCCAGAGTATTCAGAAAAAAATCTGAATTGTACTGTGCATTCATGCAATTTGTTTTTGAACAGTACTTAATAACATCTTATTGAAAACCTATTTACATTTTAAATCCAAGTTTACTTTTTGAGCAGTATTTTTTTATTTTGCTTCTCTCTCTCTCTCTCTCTCTCTCTCTCTCTCTCTCTCTCTCTCTCTCTCTCTCTCTCTCTCTCTCTCTCTCTCTCTCTCTCTCTCTATATATATATATATATATATATATATATATATATATATATGCTTATATACATGGAAAGATGGCTAATCAAAATAGTAGTGAATTTACTACTGATATTTCTGTTTCTTTATATCTCTGTGCATATGTTTCTTCATGTAAGGCGTACGGGGCACCACAGACCAAAAAAAACATGCTTCTAGTCACAGGTGGAGAGATGTAGTTCCAACCACATAACCTTGTCATGTGGTTTGTGAATGGTGGTTTGAACGGTAGTTTCAGGAAACACCAAATCATTGAACTATGTTTGTAACTATGGGATATATGACCATAGTCAGCCAATGAAATGCACACCTGTTACTTATGGTACAAACATCAGCAAAATGTTACCTGATCTTCCATCCCGCTGGAAGTCCACATGATACCACTCTCCATCGTTCACTTTTTTGTTCACAGCCAGTGTCTTGGTTGTGCCTGATCCCATATCCAGAAGCAGATACAAAAGACCATCCAGCATCTCAATGGCAAAGAAGTCTACCTTCCGTGTGAAAGGGCTCTTGGCCTCTTTTGTCTGTTGCTTAGGTTTCCCATGGCTAAAGACGAGAAGTCCATTGGGCTCAGTGGTGCGGAAGTCAAACGAAATAGAACCAGTTTTCTTAGTGTTCCATTTAGGAAGTGTGATGAAGGATTCTGGTGTCTCAAAAGTGATGGGCTCTAATGTGGCAACATTCTCACACTTAAAGGCAACAACTCCATGGATCTTAATTTTTGGGTCACCTTTAAAGGCCAGTCTGGACAGCTCCAGTCGAGCGTCATTGTTTTTATACACAACCTATAAACATAAAACAATGTAAATTGAACAGAAATCATTTGAGACACTTTTGATCTAAACTGTGTTTGTAGAACCATTACATCAATGGGAGGAAAGACTGATTAATTTAATCATATAATGATTAATTACAAGCGATTTGTACCTGTTTTGTTCTGCAAACACATTTTAGACTATTTTACTCTTGAAATGAATGGATCTAATAACACAGGACCAAAAAAAAGATTTATACTGCTTTTTAAAGCTATATAAAGCTTCCTCTTTACATCTTATAACAGGCTCTTTACCTCCCTTAGACAGCCCATAAAGTTGTTGCTAACAGGTGATCCCGGCAGGTCGGCTGTACTTGGACTTCCTCCAACATAGAAAAAGTCATCAGATCCAAGCATGGTGTAGTCGTCTTGAGTATATCCAGTGGTGGTCAGTATTCCATCCACAGATATTGTTACCTAAATAACAAACCAAAGGAAAAAGGATATACATATGCCAGTTTGCTACTGTCTGGATTTCTGTTTCTTTTGTAGATACACAATGCGCAATAGGTAATAACGCAATGGGGAACCTGTAAGTGCTCACAGCATTTGAAGCTCTATAGAATCACAGTAGTTCATTGTTTGATGGTGCTGGTATGAATCTGAAAGAGATTCATACCTGAACCTTTATAGGCTCACCATCAGATTTTCTTATTTTCTGTGCATTATAATTTCAGTCAGTTTTGTCTAGCCGCTCACCTAAAAACATAAGTTATTCCCCTTTCGAATGAAAAGATGATGTTCAGTGAGTTCTCCCTCAAAGCATGCATTTCATTGTCTGTGATGATATGCACAACATATTCAGGATCTGGATGCTGAACTGACCACTGACCACTTCCCTTGTGAATAAGGCTTTGGGAATGATTGTGATATTACAGACAGAGACAAAGCCTTTCTGTTGAATGTGGCCATGCCTCATTCGGGGCTCTTTGGTGACAACATTTAGCTGGTGGTGAAGAAGATAAGTTCAATAAAAATCAGACAGCTATTTTCCAACACTAGCACACTCGCAATAAGAGAGACAAACCAGCCAACTCCTTGGCACATTCTGATGCACAAACCTTGCAGAAAATCAATGGCACCAAGGGCACATTCATAAGGGGGCTGTTATGCAGCTCCTTATGGGCAGCACTTTAGCACCACCAACCAATGAGTTGGTGTGATTCTATAGGGCTTCATCTTCCCGATTGTCATTACACAGTGTATTTGGGAACCAGGGTTACATTCAGGTGAACAGACATTTTTCCTATATTTTCTTTAGACCAAAACCCATTTTTATGTCTCTTTTTTCTTTTATATTTTGAATACATTTTAAGGGATAGCTTTGAAGACTTAATTTATTTAAATGTAATCACGTGTTGATGTATTAAACCGAAGAATGTGTTCGCAATGCCCCATAGCAACTTAAAATCAATTGACAGACACAAAAATGGTGTTAGTAACTAGGAGAGTATTTTTAGTATGTTTGCATGTAAGTAAATTAAAAGGAATACATGCAACAGGGTTCAAATATGTTTGAAGCAGTGCCAGAGTTTGGTGAAAAATTAAAATCTTATGCCACTTTTTTTTGTGCATTCACATACAATCTGACTTTACTTTTTTAGTAAATTGTATGTGTGTATATAATAGTTTCATATTAAATTATGATATCTAAAACATTTAAAAAAGTAGCACAAGGAGGGACTAGAGTAAAAAAGACAAATATAGATTATGGATTAGTTTTATCAGCACAGCATTTGTCAGACCATGCAGAGTGGGAGGGAATATAACTGACTGTGGCAGCTAGGACATGTTTCAAACTACTGCTATATAAAACATTCAAAATGAATCTTCTAAAGTGGTTCAAAGTGAACTGGACAAACAAATTGGGGGAAAGGCTGCTGTAAAACTAAATTAAGCAAGATTGAACAGAAAAAAAAATCTACAAATAAATCGTCTCAGGTTACGTATGTAACCATAGTTCACTGAGAATAGGGAACGAGACGCTGCGTCCTCTAGAGGGCGCTATGGGAACGCCTTCAGCGTGACCGGTCTCTGAAGCATGAATACAAACACACAATGCACTTGACATTGGCAGGTGGAAGCCTATGACGCAAGCAAATGAGCGTCTGCGGGCATAAAAGGGCGCCTGCGGAACACGTCATCCTCTTTTTTTCAAAGGGGACGCCGACAGGAATGCCCGAAGCATGGCCAAGAGACGCAGCGTCTCGTTCCCTATTCTCAGGGAACTATGGTTACATACGTAACCTGAGACGTTCCCTTCCGAAGGGCGCTATGGGAACGCTATGCCAACGCCGCCATGCTGAGGGAAAGAGTGTCCAAAAGCTGGATTCCCAAGTCACAGACTCGAGGAACACCATCCCTGCCCAGCAGAACTATGGTCAAAACCCCTCTTCAGGCAAGCTCACCAGAGCATGGCTCTCAGAGTGGAGGTCTCAGAAAGCGACTCTCTAGATTGAGAGGAGACTTCTACACTTGACGCTATGAACAGCTAGTGAGGCTCAGGAAAAAGCAGCACATAGTACTGCCTAAGCGGAGCTCTGGAGAGTGGAGGCTTATTTGGCAGAATGACTCTCAAACGAGAGAAAAACTAACAACACTCGATCCAGGTAGGGGAACTCTCAGAGTGGAGGTCTCAGCATAGTGAGAGGAGACCTGGCTACACCCAACGCCAAAGGCAGTTAGTGAGGCTCAAGAAAGAGCCTGTGCATAGCGCTGCCTAAGCGGAGCTCTAGAGAGTGGAGGCTTCAGCAGAATGACTCTCTAAACGAGAGGAAGCCTAGCAACACTCAACCCTAGTTGGGGGGCTCTTAGGAGTGGAGGTCTCAGCATACCGACCCTCTAAAGCGAGAGGAGACCAGACTACACTCAGCGCTAAAGACAGCTAGCGAGGCTCACAATAGAGACTACATACTAATGGTGCTGCCTAAGCAGAGCTCTGGAGAGCAGAGGCTTCAGTAGAATGACTCTCTTAAACGAGAGGAAGCCTAACACTCGATCCAGGTCTTTAAGAGTGGAGGTCTCAGCATAACGACTCTCTAATTGAGAGGAAACCTGGCTATACTCAACCCCACAGGCAGTTAGTGATGCTCAAAAAGAGCCTACATTCTCCTATTACTGCCAGAGACGGAACTCAGGAGACTGGAGGCCTCAGCAGGACGACTCTCTAAACGAGAGGAAGCCTAACAACACTCAACCCTAGTTGGGGGGCTCTTAAGAGTGGAGGTCTCAGCATACCGACTCTCTAAAGCGAGAGGAGACTGGACTACACTCAGCGCTAAAGACAGCTAGCGAGGCTCACAATAGAGACTACATACTAATGGTGCTGCCTAAGCGGAGCTCTGGAGAGCAGAGGCTTCGGTAGAATGACTCTCTTAAACGAGAGGAAGCCTACCCCTCGATCCAGGTAGGGGAACTCTTTAAGAGTGGAGGTCTCAGCATAACGACTCTCTAATTGAGAGGAGACCTGGCTACACTCAACGCCACAGGCAGTTAGTGATGCTCAAAAAGAGCCTACATTCTCCTATTACTGCCAGAGATGGAGCTCTGAAGAGTGGAGGCCTCAGCAGGACGACTCTCTAACGAGAGGAAGCCTAACAACACTCAACCCTAGTTGGGGGGCTCTTAGGAGTGGAGGTCTCAGCATACCGACTCTCTAAAGCGAGAGGAGACCGGACTACACTCAGCGCTAAAGACAGCTAGCGAGGCTCACAATAGAGACTACGTACTAATGGTGCTGCCTAAGCGGACCTCTGGAGAGCAGAGGCTTCAGTAGAATGACTCTCTTAAACGAGAGGAAGCCTAACACTCGATCCGGGTACGGGAACTCTCAGAGTGGAGGTCTCAGCATAATGACTCTCTAAGTGAGAGGAGACCTGGCTACACTCAACGCCAAAGGCAGTTAGTGAGGCTCAAGAAAGAGCCTGTGCATAGTACTGTCTAAGCGGAGCTCTAGAGAGTGGAGGCTTCAGCAGAATGACTCTCTAAATGAGAGGAAGCCTAGCAACACTCAACCCTAGTTGGGGGGGCTCTTAAGAGTGGAGGTCTCAGCATACCGACCCTCTAAAACGAGAGGAGACCAAGACTACACTCAGCGCTAAAGACAGCTAGCGAGGCTCACAATAGAGACTACGTACTAATGGTGCTGCCTAAGCGGAGCTCTGGAGAGCAGAGGCTTCAGTAGAATGACTCTCTTAAACGAGAGGAAGCCTAACACTCAATCCAGGTAGGGGAGCTCTTAAAGATTGGAGGTCTCAGCATAACGACTCTCTAATTGAGAGGAGACCTGGCTACACTCAACGCCAGAGGCAGTTAGTGATGCTCAAAAAGAGCCCACATTTTTCTATTACTGCCAGAGACGGAGCTCTGAAGAGTGGAGGCCTCAGCAGGACGACTCTCTAAACGAGAGGAAGCCTAACAGCACTCAACCCTAGTTGGGGGGCTCTTAAGAGTGGAGGCCTCAGCAGGATGACTCTCTCAACGAGAGGAAGCCTAACAACACTCAACCCTAGTTGGGGGGCTCTTAAGAGTGGAGGTCTCAGCATAACGACTCTCTAAGCGAGAGGAGACCTGACTACACTCAGCGCTAGAGACAGCTAGCGAGGCTCACAATAGAGCCTACATACTCATAGTGCAGTCTAAGCGGAGCTCTGGAGAGCGGAGGCTTCAGCAAAATGACTCTCTTAAGCGAGAGGAAGCCTAGCAATGCTCAATCCAGTTAGGGGAACCCTTACGAGTGGAAGTCTCAGCATAACGACTCTCCAAAGCGAGAGGAGACCTGACTGCACTCAGCGCTAAAGACAGCTAGCGAGGCTTACAATAGAGCCTACCTATTAATAGTGCAGTCTAAGCGGAGCTCTGGAGAGCGGAGGCTTCAGAAAAATGACTCTCTTAAAGGAGAGTAAGCCTAGCAACACTCTTTCCAGGTAGGGGAACCCTTACGAGTGGAAGTCTCAGCATAACGACTCTGCAAAGCGAGAGGAGACCTGACTACACTCAGCGCTAAAGACAGCTAGCGAGGCTTACAATAGAGCCTACATACTAATAGTGCTGTCCAAGTGGAGCTCTGGAGAGCGGAGGCTCCAGCAGAATGACTCTCTTAAACGAGAGGAAGCCTAGCAACACTCAATCCAGGCAGGGGAACTCTTATGGGTGGATGTCTCAGTATAACGACTCTCCAAAGCGAGAGTAGACCTGACTTAACTCAGCGCTAAAGACAGCTAGCGAGGCTTACAATAGAGCCTACATACTAATAGTGCAGTCTAAGTGGAGCTCTGGGGCGCGGAGGTTTCGGCAAAATGACTCTCTTAAACGAGAGGAAGCCTAGCAACACTCAATCCCGGTAGAGGAGCTCTTACGAGTGGAAGTCTCAGCATAACGACTCTCCAAAGCGAGAGGAGACCTGACTACACTCAGCGCTAAAGACAGCTAGCGAGGCTTACAATAGAGCCTACATACTAAAAGTGCTGTCCAAGCGGAGCTCTGGAGAGCGGAGGCTTCAGCATAATGACTCTCTTAAACGAGAGGAAGCCTAGCAACACTCAATCCAGGTAGGGGAACTCTTAAGAGTGGAAGTCTCAGCATAACGACTCTCTACAGCGAGAGGAGACCTGACTTCACTCAGCGCTAGCAACAGCTAGCGAGGCTCACAATAGAGCCTACATACTAATAATGCTGTCCAAGCGGCGCTACAGACAGCTAGCGAGGCTCACAATAGAGCCTACATACTAATAGTGCTGTCTAAGCGGAGCTCTGGAGAGCGGATGCTTCAGCAGAATGACTCTCTAAAATGAGAGGAAGCCTAGCAACACTCAATCCAGGTAGGGGAACTCTTAAGAGTGGAAGTCTCAGCATAACGACTCTCTAAATCGAGAGAAGACCTGACTACACTCAGCGCTAGAGATAGCTAGTGAGGCTCACAATAGAGCCTACATACAAATAGTGCTGCCTCAGCGGAGCTCTGGAGAGCTCAGCTCGCAAGCGCCCCTAGGGGGCATCGACGCATATCCGTGCTCGCGCCTCCCTTCGATGTCAGCATAATTAGCATGCCTATACCGATGGATGCGGGCTGAATATGGTTTATCCCATGCCTACATGATCTCACTATAAAGATCTGGAAGGAATGGGAGGCTCACGTGAGCTGGGAGGTTATGCCAGAGAGAGATCGCTCATCAAGTCTACTGCGAGCCACTCCCCCTTTTTCGTGCTTCCACTTTAGGTCTAACCTAGGAGAAGCGCACGCTTCATAACCTCCCGCAGCTCTACATACGCAGGGCAGACAAGCTGAGAAGGCTCAGAAATATCCTCTCCGCCTTAATCAGCCCACCATGAGCCAGCAAAGCACTTCCTGCTGGATCAGAAGATGTAACAGACAATACATCTTCCTCCAGCAGTTTACTCTCATCAGCCGCGGACGAGCGTGAGATGAAAAACTCGTTAGCAAGCTCCATCTGCGATCGCCGCGATTTCAGTCTCCTCACTGCCTCAGCAGCGGCTGGACCCGAGCCGCGGGGGGCAGATGATTGCCCCAATTCTCTCGAGAAAAGGGACAAACGAGAGCGGAGCTTTCCCAAAGAAAAAGCTCACAATGAACGCACTCCATTCCCTCGAGAATCGAACGTGCGTGCTCTTCGCCCAACGCATAAGTTGTGTGTGTCATCTGGTGTCAGAAACGCTGACACGGATCGGCACACCTCCTAAAGCGTTTCATAATACTCACACTTCAGAAACAAAGTCCCCTGAAGAAAAAAAGCGGATGACGTGTTCCACAGGCGCCCTTTTATGCCCGCAGACGCTCATTTGCTTGCGTCATAGGCTTCCACCTGCCAATGTCAAGTGCATTGTGTGTTTGTATTCATGCTTCAGAGACCGGTCATGCTGAAGGCGTTTTCATAGCGCCCTCTAGAGGACGCAGCGTAGAAGTTCCCTTCGGAAGGGAACAACCAGTTCCAATTTTTTGATGCCTACAAATAAAGAATATTTCTATATATATATATATATATATATATATATATATATATATATAAAACTACAGCATACCCAAAATGAGAATCAATTAGAAGTATATCTACCAAACAATGTAGTTTGTTTACCATTGCATGTCCAATGCCTGAGTGCTTTGTGGGAAAGGAGGAGAAAGGCAATTAAAAAGTGTGAATAGAATAACGATTGTTACTCGAACAAAATAAAGACATGATGATTACCAAGGTTAGTACATAGTTTGTTAAAAATTAAGAAAAAGTTGGTTAGTAGAATGACACATTCCATGAGCAAAGTTAGTTTTAGTAACTGCATAAAAACAAACAATAATTGATATGCTCAAACTGTATGTGATGGATTAGTGTTAGTATCTGACTTTATGGTCCCACTTTATATTAAGTGGCCTTAACTACAATGCACTTACATCAAAAAATAAGTACAATGTACCTATTGTGTTCATATTGTATAGCAAAACACATTTTCTGCTATTGAGGTGGGATAAGGGTAAGGTTAGGGACAGTTTAAGTGGTATGAGTAGGTTTAAGGGTGGGTTAAGGCATAAGGGGTGAGTCACTATTTTTATTATAAATGTAGTTACATAAATTAATTATAGATGCAATTACATGCAGTTATTTTGTTAACAACCTGGTCTCATAAAAAATCGTACCATTGTGCGCTTTTTAGCGAGACCGTTTTTACGTATCTTAATGCACATTTTGCCACAGTTTCAAAGCGAAATTATATTTAAATATTTATTTAAATATAAGTACATAGTAGTTAGGGCCACTTAATATAAAGTTGCCTTAACTTTACCCAAATAGATTAATAGTTGCTGGGTAATAAAGCATTATAAACAAGGCCTCTCGTGGATTATTGCTTTAAATAATCAATAAAGTGTCATTCATTTTCATTGTGTTTACTTAGCTTTGTTTGTTTACTGACCATGAGCCAGATTTACTAACATCTTGTGGCAGGACAAACCATCTTTTGGCATTAAAGAACTATTCTCGGGATTTATTTAAAGGGGTCATTGGATGCAAAATTCACTTTACAAGTTGATTGAAAATAAATGTGTGTTGGTAGTGTGTGTACACATCCATCCTATAATAAAAACCCACCAAGTGTTTTTTTTTATATTTTAAAATCCTCTTTCTCAAATCAGGCTGTTCTGAGATTCCTGTCAGAATGACATAGTTCTGCGCAGGCCGCTCCCACCAGAGTTGATTGACAAGACCGTCTTACCTTAGACCCGCCCTGAGTGAACTGAGAGCTGGGGAAGGGTGCAGGGGAAGACAAGAATGTCTCCGATTAAGTGATTGAGGTTTGTTGGATGTAACAATGAATATAGCAGTCATCATTTACTCCCGACATCTTAGCCACTGAAGACGCAGAGGATTAATGTTACTTTCATTAAGAAAGGAATGTGCCCGCCGATCTACATAAATGTATCTGGTCTATGTTCATGCAAATAATTTGTGATCCAGTATAAGAATCACGAGTATAAGTTTTTTTTTATGAATCTTTGCTAATCGCGTTTCCCAATAACGTGCTAGTTAGCCAGTTTCACGGCTGAAGTTTACAGTCTGCTCATCTCCCCACGGAAGAGAGGGGCGGAGTCAGCAGAGCTCATTATCATTGCTGAAAACAGCGCTGATTTTAACAGGGTAAAAAGGGTGTTTTTAGACTACCATTGAGGAATTTTAACCAAAGTATGTTATACATTTTTAATTAAGACCCTAAAGAATCATATCAACTTGTGAAAAAATGGGCATCCGATGACCCCTTTAAGACACGCAGTAAAAAATTATCTGAAGAGGTGTGCAAGGTTATTTTGCGGCTGACCTTATAGCATTTGTAAGAGTTTCACTTTCAGGCACAACATTTTATGGGATGATTTAAATCCCCAGGTGATTAACACCCCTCAAAAAAACATGTCTTAACTCATTTTGCTGTTGACATGGCTGCAATAGTTGCTAATTTGGCAGATTATGCTAATCATTATGGATATGAGATGGCTGCATCTTTGCTCTTTAATTTGGTTATTAAATCACCCACAGAACTTTCCACTCCCATCAGCACTTTTATAGGATTGCTGTCTTGTGCTAATTTGCTCTGTTTAGTAAATATGGACCCATCTTTTCTATTTAGTTGATACTCATTTCACAATAAAAAAAATGGACATCATCATCCTGTTTCAAAACCTAGTGTGCTAAATAGCCAGGTAATTGTACCCAATTGCACCTCACAAATTAATGATTTGGAATACATTACATAAAGTGGATATAAAGGTCTACACACCGTTTGTAAAATTGCTGCTTTTAATGAATCCAAGTAAAACCATATCAGATCTTTATCCACATTTAACACACTGGGGTCGAAGCCCGCACCAGCGAAAAGAAAAGGAAAAGAAAATCCTACTGATCTTTATTCTGAGTTAATCAGAATCCCTTAAATCATGCCTAAATTATTATAATTACTTTTCAGTAAGACTTTGAATGTGGTTAATTCCAAACAGAGTTCAATTTCGTATTATAAAAAAGGGTGTATATTCATAAAACAACATAATTGTAGGTTTTTATTTTTCCTTATTCCTTAAAAGTTTCTGTTTGCTTGTTACATGAATTTTAATGGTTTTATTATTGAACAAAAAGATGTAAAAAGATCAAACATGATTTTTAAATAGATATTTTTTGAACATCTCGAAAAGCTGAAATTTTAACTGGGGTGTGTATTTTTTTCCACAGCCATCAAGGGCATTTTTGTTAAAAGTTACTCACACAAGCCATACCAATATTGCTTCTCGTGTGAAGTGCACAAGAAACCGGACCTAATTTACAGTTAGGACAGTGTTGCCATGTTACTAAGATAAAACACTTGACAAATATTGGGTGTACTATGCTTGTCATAGTCCTTTCTGCAGCTGTTATAAAGATGCATGTGCATGTTCTAATTTGGAGTGCAGATATGATGCCTAAACATGCTGTCTAAGCAACTCATTAGGTTTTGGAATGTCTCCAGGGAACAATGCCTGAAATGGTTGTGGAAGGCCTAGAGGCAAGGTGTTGTTAAATGCATAGGCAAAACTATTTTATTTTATTTCTTGTCCTATTTAAAAAATAAATTGGTATGTTGCCATATTGTGCAGAGTTAACTATAAAATCAACTTATTAATACATATAGCATTTGATTTTACAAAGGTAGCCAACCCTGCTCCTTGATAAAGTCCTGTCCTGAAAGTTTAGCTCCAATTTTAATAAAAGTCACCTGAACCAGTCACCTGATTACTTGAAAATGACAGGTCTTAAGAGTAGCAAGGTTGGAACTGAAGACAGCAGTAAGACTGCTCTCCAAGTGCAGAGCTCACCCTGCTCTACTATCTAGCAAGCATGCCTGCAGACAATCATACTTTACAGAAGACATTTCAAGAGATACAAACGAGATAATAGGTATATAAGCATGACTATGCTTAAAAGTGGTACTTTTGGATCTTAGGAATTATTTATATGGTAATGTTAATGTCAAATAAAGTTATAATTTCACTTAATGTAACACTATATTGACTAAATTATCACTCTGTTTATCTGTTTGATGCCCTCTTAGCTCCTGTAGCTTTATTACCTGACGCAAATTCCTTGTTACTTTTACATCATGCCATTCATTGTCATTAAATTTCCCATTGACTGGTTCCACCAGAGCTTCAAATGCCCCAGAACCCAAATTTATGACAAGAGACACCGCTCCGTTTTTCAGCGCCAGGTTGACATAGTCAGCAGATTTGCTCGTGTGAAGCATCAGTCCATTTCTCTGGAGTGTTTTGAATGACAACGTGATTTCATCGCTGCTGCTTTGGATCGGGTTCAAAGAAAGGTCATAGCAGAAGTATTCTGAACCTTTGAATGTTGCCACATATTCTTCCATTTCTGAAAACAAAGAAGAAAACAGATGGGTTAAAAAGGATGGATTCATCTCTAACCACGCTTCAACCAACCACACTTTGCCCAGTTATTTTGACTATTGCACAAGCACACAAACTTTTTGACAAGCACAAAGACGTGTACAGGGGACTGAGGTTGGCCAGAGTGACCTGTAATCTTGAGAAAAAAAATGTTTGAATTGCATGTTTATAATATATACATCTGTAGGAAACATTGTCTTATAGACAGTGCCTCTTCACCTATATGCCAGATATCTGCTCCTAAATGATGGCCACCACAGCCATCTTGTTCCTTCAGTTCCTGGTTCCCTTTAAAGGGTGCTCGTGCTGCATCATTTCTTTGGGAACGATTCTGCATATATAGCTCCGCCCATGTTGGTGTTTCTTCTTAATGGAAGCAAAATAAAATGAAGTGGCTTGGATCTCCCGATGCAAATGCAGCAACTGTATTACGGGTATGCAAAAACAAATCATGCAGGGTGGAAACTTTGACCATCATCCTCTCAAAGAGGGCTTCAGTCATGATGCTGCAGGGCTCAGAATGCTGCAGGGCTCAGGCTACCAACCCTACCACCGCGCAGCGGTTTCTTGTTCAGTTTTTGGTCCAGACTCTGCCTAGGAATTTTGCGGAAATGTGATATGGTTCTTGTCCTTCTTGTTTCAACAGGGTCCTGCCCACAGTGGTGGGTGCCGAGCTGTCTCTGGTAATGGAACAAGAGCTGTAGACTGTCTTAGAAAAGAAGTTCCGTCACCTGAGAGAGATCGGTGTCAACTAAATTTGGGTTAAGGCTGAACACCAAGAAAAGTGTGCTTTGTCCAATACAAGGGACTACTTATTCAAGTTTGGTAAAGGATTCAACAATGACGCAGGCAAGTCTGTCTCCTGCTCATATCAATTCGATCCTTGCAGTCATAAACTAGCTAAAGCTAAGCCAGTCACTCACTGTCAAACAGTTGTGGAGTCTGTTAGGTCTGATAGTAGCTGCATCCAACGTGATCAATTTTGGCATTCTGCATGATCAAGGATATGAGCAGGTGACTTTGTACCTTGTTTATGTGGAAGACATCTTGGTTCTTGACCCAGGGTCTCTTGCTGGAAGCTCCTTGCCATCATGTAATGCTTACGACAGTCACATACTTCACATGCTGGGGAGTGACCATGAGTGAGTGCTCAGCTCAGGGTCTGTGGGGAGGGGCCCTCATCTTTCATGGCATATAAACTGACTGGAGATGATAGGTGTTTTTCTAGCTTTGAAGTACTTTCTCCCAGACCCGAGGGGCGATCATGTGCTTGTCTGCACAGACAACACTTTGGAGGTCTCTTACATAAATCACCAGATAAGTCTTTAGTTGCACACACTTTACAAAGGGGCAAATCAGATCATTCTGATCCTTTATTATATGAAAATACTTTATTAATATGATACACTGTAAACAGAATAATTTACCTTTGGCAACACATTTTAAAAAGAAGAATATGTGCCATCTAGGGATGACCATAATTAATGGTCAGTTAATAATCAATTAATAATCAGTTAACCACTAACCTACAGTAAGAATTTTGACCAATTAAGACTTTCAGTAAAACAGTTAAAATGTAATTTAAAGAAACTGGTTACACATATCAGTCAATATTGCAAAGAAAAATTAAAATAATAATACTTTGCAATTTGTTACATTCAGAAAGTATTTAAAATACCGGTAAATAAAATGTAAAGTTAACAAACTGTCATCAGTGTTGCCAGATTGGGCGGGTAGACCAAATTTGGGCTGCTTTTAAAAAACTAAAAGCCGCCCAATCAGCTGCTTTTTTCTTCGCTTTTATCTTTAGTCATGTTATCTTAATATGTTCGAGCTCAAAGTATCACAGTAAAATAATGTGTAGTGCAGTCATCAACTAATTTTTCCTTAACGCAACCCCTTTGGTTCATTTTAACAGAGACTTGACAATCAATTTACCATCTTTTATGTTGTTGAGACATGATGACTCGTGAGTGATTTGGTTTTGGCGCTGTAAAGGGCAAAATTTAAATGTGCAGCTATATATTTACTCATTCTTTTTTTTTATAGACTTCAACAAGTTAAGTGATTGTCATGGCAAAGTGGCTTAAATATAAGTTACATGATAAAGAGTCTAAGAGTGACTCAAATCTCACAACGTGGATTAATTGAATAGAAGACTTCTAAATGTAATTGTAACTGAAATAAGAGAACAGTTGAATGATTTAATAAAAATCAAAACTGAATATGGGACTATACAATGCTGTCCTGCATCAGAACATCTTTTAAACCGTCCAAACTATTGTATACTTGGTATTGACAGCTGCTGGACTTGAACAGTTTTGACTGTGCTAAGTTCTGCATTATGTTCTAAAATGTTTACTTCATGAAATATGTGCTGTCTGAAGATAAAGCACAAGAGAAAGTTAAGCGCATTGTTGTTAATGGTTATTATAATTTTATTTTTGCTGTCAGATTATTATACAGTATGTATCAATGAATAACACATGTTTGGCTGCTGTGGGTGTGAATTAACATTGCTTTCTGATCACTTTATTGTGCACGTTTTTTTGCACAAATATGAGCTTTTTCTTACTGTGGACATTGAAAATGATGCATGTGTTCCTCCGGGGGTTATCAGTTAATTTCTTGATTGCCATTTTGAAAAGGTTCCTGGTCATTTTAAGCATATTTTCTGACTGTCTTTAACGCATTTTCCCTGTTTTGATCCATGTTCCTGTGAAATTTATTTATCTTTATTACCTTTTTTTGTCATTATTTTATTTTGAGGAGATAAAAGTGGTCCTTATCAACCTTGATTGACATGGTAATAAAATCATATCACATTATTTTGGCAGTTAAAATTTTGGGCTGGTTTTTGTTGAAGTGGGCGGGTTTTGGTGAGCTTTTGGGCTGGAAATCGTCAACCCGATCTGGCAACACTGACTGTCATGTGTGGAGTCCCAAAAAGATGAAGGAAGGTGCAACAAAGTTCCAAAAACAAAAGTGTTTATTAAATAAAACAAGTTTAGGTAGAGCCATAGGGAAAACAGCAATGTTACAATACCGGAAACAGGAAGAAGACAAACAGAGGAATTTAAGTAGGCAAGATAATGAACTGAATATGAACAGGTGAACAAGAATAAAAACATGAATAGCTATAAAATTGTAGAATAAAATTATAAAATAAAACAATTTATATTGCCATTAGTTATAAATATAAAACCACATAAACATCAAGCCAAACGTCTCGGGTTAAACATGGTCATCGACATGAAACCCTCTAATTACAAGGGAAACAGCCCAAGCCAATGATCAGCTCATCAAAGGGAAACTATCCTCATACAGCTACCATTTCTGAAGAGGCTGCTAAATGTTGACTGCCTAACTTACTACCCTCCAATACAGGGGAGGCAGCCCGACATAGCTTGTATTTTGAGAATGGAGCAAGAAACCCTACTTCAATATCCGTAATGTACTTTAGTTGCTTCACCCGTCCAAAGAGCAGCTTGTCAAAGGTAACTGTCCTTAAAAGACAGCTAGTAAAGTTGATGATGTTACAGCTGGGCCACAGTAAATATATTGGAGGCAGCCCAACCTGAGATGCTCTTAAGAAGAGAGCAAGGAACGTCTCGGTTATGTATGTAACTCTCGTTCCCTGAAGGGTATTAGGATATCGCTTAGAGAGACCAATCCACTTCGAGTGTAAACTAAATGAGCCAATACACATTGCATGTGATTATTGCATCCAGCTGCCGCTGATCACAGCGTGAGTATAAGTAGGTATCGCATATTCAGGTTTTCGCTGAGGAGCCGAGGCGGGATCCGGCCACTCAGCGATAGTACAGCAGCCGTGGCGACGGGACATGCCGTCTCCGTTCCCTCCTTCAGGGAGCGAGGGTTACATACGTAACCGAGACATTCCCTATCAGTCGGTCACTCTCGACGTCACGTCGGATGACCAACAAATTGGGATCCCTACCAAAAGGCCACGGATACTGCCCCGTCCAGTGTCCAGTGGAAGCCTCCTGCGCTGTTACTTTTTGGTGCAGGTTAGGGCCCCCATAGGAAGACCAGTTACTGTTGCTATGGCACTACCCACTCAGTAGGACTGGATAACACTGGGAAAACATACCCATTCAGCTTAGAACAGGAATGCTGCGGAAGCCCCGACCTTCCCGAGGGAGGTTCAGAAGCAGTTACACATATGGACAATAGTCAAGTGCATATGGAAGATTGGAGGTGATTGTAACCCTCTTGGAAGTAGCAGGAAGTCTGCCTGGAAAACTCGGGCTCTAAGGCTATATGGTGGAATTTACACATATGGGATCCAAACAGTCTCTACATATGGAACCCAGCCCTCTACCGGTTATCCCGGATTCATCGAGTGAGGGCCAGGCGCAAGATGCTCCGCTACATTCAGAGGAGGAGCTTGACAAGGTCTACAGTACGGACTCTCTGGAGCAGTTTTTAGCAAGCCGACCTGAAACCGGAGCCCCTCAGTGCTTCTACCCATTTGAGGTGAGAACACAGGAGGAAACCGGTTTCACATGAAGGCTATAGAATCTAGCGAACGTGTTAGTGGTCGCCAAGCCCGCAGCTCTACAAATATCTTTCAGAGAGGCGCCACGAGCCAGCGCCCAGGAGGACACCACACTTCTTGTAGAGTGAGCTCTCAACCTGAATTGGGGCTCTCAACCTGATAAGCCAGGGTGATGGCGACCACTATCCAGCGGGCCATCCTCTACTTGGAGACGGCATTCCCCTTCTGCCGGCCTACGTGGTAGACAAAGAGCTGGTCTGAGGTCCTCAACTTTCTTGCCCCCCTAAGGAACCTGATGACCCAGTCATGCTTCCCCACCGACTTCCCTTCCATGATCGTGGTTGGCAGCAATCGCAGCTAGATAGACTTTGAGGGTGGAGGGAGACCAACCCTTGCTGCAAGAAGGACAGCACGACTCTGATTGGGTACTTCCGGGTGTCTTCTCTGTGAGAAGAGCACCATTCGATGAACAGGTTCCACTTCAAGGCGTAAGCATATCTTGTAGATGGCGCTCTCGCCGAAGTGATGGTGTCAACTACCTCTTGGTCACCTAAAACCTCCGTATCCCGTCCAGGGACCAGACTTGAAGTTTCCAGAGGTCTGGACGTGGGTGCCACAAGTCAGTAGATCCTTCCTCAGAGGAATCTTCCAAAGAGGGGCTGTCACGAGGAGCATCAGCTCTGGGAACCAGGTCAGAGTGGGCCAGCATGGCGCCACAAGCAGGATCTGCTCCTCCTCCTCCTTAATCTTGCACAGTGTCTGTGCGAGAAGACTCACTGGGGGAAATGCATACTTGCAAAGGCCCTGCGGCCAGCTGTGTGCCAGTGCCATGCCGAGTGTTCCCTCAGTCAGGGAGTAAAACAACTGACAATGAGAAGTCTCTGGGAATGCGAACAGGTCTACCTGTGCAAGTCCGAAACGTCTCCAAATCAGCTTGATCGTCTGGGGATGGAGTCTCCACCCTCCGGGAGGCGCAGCTTGTGACAGCTCGCTGCCCGGTTGAGCAAGCCCGGAATGTGAATGGCGCAAAGCGACCTCAAATGCTTCGAACTCAAGAGAAGGAGGTGGTGGGCGAGTTGCGACATGCGAAGGCAGCGTAGACCACCTTGTCGGTTGATGTACGCTATGGTCGCAGTGTTGTCCTTGCGGACCAGTATGTGCTCGCCTCGTAAGCGCCTCTTGAGATGGTTCAAGGCCAGGTGTACTGCCAGCAACTGTAGGCAGTTGATGTGCCAGTGCAGTTGGGGACCTGTCCAAACCCCCGACACTGCAAACCCGTTGAACATGGCCCTCCAGCCCTTGGCGGAGGCATCCGTGTAAACCACAGCCTGCCTGGAAACCTGTTCCAGGGGCACACCTGCCTGAAGAAATGAAAGGTCTGACCACGGGGTGAAGGTTTGGCAGCAGGCTGGAGGGATCGGTTTCATCACGTCCTTCGTCAGTAGGACAGCAATTCCCCTCAAAAGACATGGGCATCAACTGCCTTCACTGCTGTGAGGTGGATACCCCTGAACTTGGGAGGATGCCGGGCGAACTGAATCGCATAGCTGAGTCAGATGGTCCACAGGAGCCAGTGAGATGGCTGGGTAGCTCCCTGGAATCCAGACACCGTACAATCGGGACCAGCGGGACCACCAACCTACCCGCGGTAGGGCGGCGAGGTGGAACACAGGGAGCTGGCACGTGGTGGAACGAAGAGGGGTCTGAGTGTGCGGTGCACGCTTACCTGGTTCCATAATTTGGCAGAGGGTAAGTGAGTAGAGCCTTTGATGATGCTCCCGACCCGCCCGCTGCTGCCTGCTGGCAAGAGGGAGGATGAGTGGGGTCCAGAGTTGATCCGTCCATGACTCTCCATGCCCTCTTGGGACCCAGAGACAATCACTTCCCTCACCCGAAGCAGTTCCCTCTCTCCCTGGGTCACCCGTCCCGGGGCCTCTTGCTTCTCCGGTCACCGCCAGTTGACAGGGGCCAGAACGGGCGGCCTGCCTATGCCTAGCTCGACGGCACCGTTTTTGAAAGCTGCGGATGCGGTGCGGGAGTGGGGGCGGACGCAGGGGGCCACCCTCTGCGACGAGCATGCTGGGCGCTGTAACCGGCGGACCGGTGGAGGCAAGACGTGTTGGATCACCTCAGTCTGCTCCTGTGCAGCCGGGAACTGCTGGGCTATTTTACCAGTTGCGTCGCCGAAGAGGACAGTCTGGCATACAGGAACCTTGAGGAACCGAACTTTTTCGGCATCCCTATGTCAACCAGACACAGCCAGAGGTGGTGCTCCTGGACCCAGAGAATGTGCCATAACCTTCGTCACTCGTGGTGCGAGGTCAGGAGCGGTACAGAGCTCTTTCAGAACTTCCGGATCGTGACCACCCCCGTGAATGTCCTTCAGTGCTTTTAGCCTGAAGAACCTGCAGTAACGCCGTAGTGTAAGGTGGATACAGCATCTCCCCAGGCCACGTAAGCATCACCGGGGAGACCAGACGAGTACCTACAGGCCCGGAAGAGAAGGAACGGTTTGCCTTGCCAGGTGGAGACGGTATAAGGACACACTTGCATCGCAACTGACCGCTCCACCGGGGGGACCCCCATATACCCCCTAGATGCACCACCGAGGGTGGTGAGGGAGGAGGAGTTAGCAGGTCGGTTTCTGGCAGTAAAAGGTGCAATCCGCGATCTGTAAGCTTCTCATGCACTTCCGGGAGAGAGGCACCCAGGGCAGGGCGCTGAGAACCAGCACAAGCTAACCCGAGAAACCAGTCATCCAGCCTTGAGGGTTCGGCACATGGTTGAGGTCTCCACTTGAGCTCTACCCTTTCGGCGGCCCGGGAAAGCATAGCCGTCATTTCCAGATCTGACTCAGGCATTGCTACCGCCGAAGCAGCAGCACAGCCGAATCATCCTCTCCAGAAGCTCCGGCTCACCCTCCGGTGCAGCGATCGACATCCGGTCGTCAGGAGGATCGCCAAGGTTACTGCTGGTATGCTCCATGTAGAGGGCCCAGCACGTTTTATTGGCAGCTCAACTGGTTGCAGAGCGCAAGAGGAGCGATGGTCCCTTGAGGGTTTACCACCACTGTAATCCTCAGACCAGCCGTGCTACCACCTGAAGTAGACCTCGCCTGTCTGCAGCCAGGATGAGAACTAGGTTGAGACGGTGGCAACAGAGCTCCGCCCCTTTGTTGAGGTAATGGAGCCTGGCCGCAACTCCGAGATGAGTATTCACAATGAGAAGATGACTCATCCACGAATGCCACCTCAGCCTGCTTACTGCCCAGGCACGTGAGGCAGCGATCGTGACCATCACCCAGTGCCAGGCAACGACCGAATCCTGAAATGCACGGGTGGCCCATTGTCTGAAGCAAGACCCAACTCGTCCTTACAAAGACGTAACGTCAAGTTTGTCAGATGCAACGTCTTTAAAAAGATGCACCCGTTAATGCTCTTTTAGGGAAAAAGCTATTTTAGCGTGCTGAAGCGCACAGGGGAGATGGTCACCTGCAACACAAACAGGGGGTAGTGCAGTCTGATGTGTGCAGTCCACTCGACACGGGAAGAACCACCACCGCTGTAGTGCCGTACCACCAGCACGAGAGTCTTTCGAAGAGCATGCTCAACTCGTTGAATTCACTCATCAGCAGAAGTCAGGAGCAGAACGATGTAACCGCTCGGCTCCGATGCGAAAAGCTGAATATGCGATGCACCTGCTGCCAACTTATACTCACGCTGTGATCAGCGGCAGCTGGATGCAATAATCGCATGCCAGTGTGTATTGGCTCGTTTAGTTTACACTCAAAGTAGATTGTTCTCTCTAAGCATGTTCCCAATTCGTCGGTCATCCGACCTGATGTCAAGAGTGAGCGACTGATAGGGAACCCTACTTAAAACGCAAAATCATTGAGGGCGTCTTGCAACAATCTTCATAAAAAGGGATAGCCATCAAAAGAAACCATTCTTTAACAGGAATATCATTGTTAAACTTTTGCTTAAGAAATGGAGTGAGGAACCATAACTTGTTTGCTTATGAGAAGGGACATCCTACTCAGGATGTCCCGTCCAATGAGGTACCAATAAGGACTGTAATTAAACATCTTCTAAGACACAGAAGGACCATCTATCTCACAAACTTGTTTAAATTGGGGGGTACCTCCAATACTGTTTTTAGCAGTAATGGAGGTAATGAGAGGAGCTCAAACAGAACATTATACTCCTCCCATGCCCCACCTACTCAATTCCGCCTGACTCACCACAATGGCGGCCACTGGAACCAAACCACAGAGTGTAGGAACTCAACTCTAATCTCTCAAAAGAGAGTCAAGACTGGGTAGACCCATTATTATGACCACATCACACAACATGCATTTAACTCTCTCAAAAGCTAAGCGTGCTTACTTTAAGCGTCAGATTAAAACACGTTTTAAATAAACCTACGAGAACAATATAGAATGTGTCACTGTGAGAGCCTTTGACACTCTTGAGAGCCTAACGTGCTCGAGTAAACACTGACTACTATACCTCAGGAGAGAACAGAAAAAAACTCTTCTTACCTATCTCTTTCAGTCAGTTTTGCGAATACATCATACCTGGCACATCCAGACTCTCTTAAAGACATTAAAGGTGTTCCACCCAAGAGTCTGCACATACCACATCCCATGAGAATAGGGACAGTACAAACGGTTTCTTTACCATTGAGAAATTTTAACAATCGATGAACGGGGTTCACAAAAAAAAAACATAAATCATGCATGTCCTCCGGTCCTCAAATGGAGGCACACACTACCTAAACACTACCTCTTTTCTATGCAAATTCTACCCAACAACATTATCCTTCACATGTACCCAAACAAATGGATCCTGAAGACAAAAGTAGTCGATGACATGCATTACAGGTGACCTCTTATACTTCTGGGTGCTATGAAACAATCCAGGTCATCAACAGGTAAGCAAACAAGGGAAAAACGCTCAGAAATGACTGCATAGCAAAACAAGGCTTCGTAAGGAGAGCAAGGGCAGCACAGTTTACATAGACCGAGCAATGGGAAACACCTGTGCAGGTCATCAGTCTCAGGCACGGGGTATGTGGGAATGTGTTCCTGTGGCTCAGTGGTTAGAGCATTGAGTTAGCAGCGCAAAGGTTGTGGGTTCGATTCCCAGGGAACACACACACTGACAAAAAATGTATAGCCTGAGTGCACTGTAAGTCACTTTGGATAAAAGCGTCTGCTAAATGCATAAATGTAAATGAAGTCCGAATGAACCAGTTAATACTCTGGCGATAGTTCCCTCTGGTGGTGATTGGTTGGAGCCACAGAGGCTGAATTTGTGACAGAGCCCCTCCCCTGTGAGCAGCTCCTGACGGGAAGAGGCAAACAACGCGGGGTCTTCCACGGGGTCTCGGGGCTGGCCTATCCGGGTAGTCATGGTGGAAGTCTGTGGTAAGAGAGGGATCCAGAATATCCTCTGCATTGACCCAGGACCGTTCCTCTGGGCTGTACCCCTTCCAGTCAACAAGGTACTGAATTGTTCTGCCCCGGCGACGAGAGTCCAGAAGCTCCCGAACTCGGTATGCCTCTATGATCCGTCTATGATGATGGGATGTGCCCTCTGGACACCAGCCTCCTCCTGGTCCTCCGCTCCTCTCGGGCCACCAACGGGCTTGAGCAAGGAAACATGAATAGTGGGTGAGATACGATAATGGGCAGGCAGATACAAACGGAATGAAACATCAGTTATTTGTCGAAGAATCTTGAGTGGACCCACTTATCTTCCTTCTTGCAAGGTAACTGGAGACGAAGATCCCAAGTGGACAACCAGACCCATTGACCTGGTTGATAGTTGGGATTGGTGCGCCGATGACGATTGGCTTGTTCTCTTGTTCGACAAACAGCTCTTTGGAGATGAATATGTGCATCATTCCATGTCTCCTCACTTCATTGCAGCCATGAGTCAATGGCAAGTAGTTCTGAGCATTCTCCAGACCATGGGAATAGTGGAGGTTAGAAACCCAGGACACATTGGAAAGGGGTGATACCAGTTGCAGGTTTACGGAGTGAGTTTTGAGCATACTCGGCCCAGAGAAGGTAGCGGCTCCAGTCGGACTGATTTTGATGGCAGTATGATCGGAGGAGTTGAGTGTGTTCTTGATTGAGACGTTCCACCTGGCCATTAGATAGAGGATGATAAACGGAGGTGAGACTGACATTGATGTTGAAATTCTGGCAAAATGCTGTCCATACACGAGAGGTGAATTGTGGACCCTGATCAGAGACCACATCCTCAGCAAGACCGTAAAACCTGAACACATAGTCACAAAGGGCCTCAGTTTAGTGTTTTGGGAGCCTGGACGGTAGGTTATTCTGAAGTCAAATCTGATGAAGAAAGGTGACCATCTGGCCTGTCTGTGATTGAGTCTCTTGGCTGATTTCAAGTATTCCAGACTGCGGTGATCCGTGAGGACAGTAAAGGAGTGTTTGGCTCCCTCAAGCCAGTGACGCCACTTTTCAAAAGCGGCCTTCATGGAGAGAAGTTCCCGATTGCCCACATCGTAGTTTTGTTCGGTGGGAGTGAGCTTGCGAGAGAAGAAGGAGCAGGGATATAATTTGGGTGGATTACCATGACGTTGAGAAAGAACCGCTCAAATGCCTGTGCTGGATGCATCCACCTCAACTATGAACTCTCGTTCAGGATCGGGATGGTACAAGATAGGTGCGGTAGAAAATCTTTCCTTGAGAGTTTGGAAGACCGAACGGGCTGCCGGAGACCAAGTGAGGCGTTGACTACCTTTCTTAGTCATCGAAGTCTTGGGAGCTGCTACTGTGCTGAAGTTGCGAATGAATCTCCGGTAGAAGTTGGCAAATCCTAAAAAGCGTTGTAGTTCTTTTAGAGTGGCAGGTTGTGGCCAGTTTACCACAGCTCGTATCATCTTGTCATCCATGGCTACCCCTCCAGAACTGATCACATACTCAAGGAATGACACTGACTCTTGGAGAAACTCACACTTCTCAGCTTTGGCATACAGCTGATGTTTGATGAGACGTTGTAAGACTGCCTGAACGTGTTTGACATGATCATCGTATGTCTCTGAATTGTAGCCTCCGTTTCCTGTTCTTAGCGTCACCCGATGTGGTCCTCTGCTGCTGTAGCCCATCTGCTTCAGGGTTTGACGTGTTGTGTGTTGAGAGTTGGTATTCTGCATACCTTGGTTGTAACAAGTGATTATTTAAGTTACTGTTGTCTTTCTATTATCTCTAACCAGTCTGCCCATTCTCCTCTGACCTCTGACATCAACAAGGAATTTTCGTCAACACAACTGCCAAAAAAGGGAAAAAGCTATCCCTCAGTCGACTAGTGCAGGATCGGATGCTGCAGAGACGTCTTCCTGAGGGCAGCAGAGAGAGCAGACTGTGGGACGGGTGGCTGGAGCCCTTGATGAGTGACATCAAAACATTGACATCAAAACATAAAATAAAACTACAGAAAGGTGTACAATATGGGATTTTTAAATAAATAAAAACGTAAAACTATGTTCTAAACACGTAGGTATGTTGCCTCAGGGCAGAGGTGCCAGATGTATGTCCGTTGTAAATGAACACTTTAGCACATTTTTTTTCTCACCAGGCTCTGCCCAGATCAAACATCAGGGCTCCACCCTGGCTCCTTCCTCCATCAGTCGACCCCAGACTGGTCACCCACACCTGCTGTCTGGTTCAAGATGGCGCCGAGTATGGCAGTCGTGTTGCGATCTCCGAGAAAACTCTGCAGTTTTTCGTATGTTTAATTTTTTTTTGTTGTTGTTTTACGTGTTAGATGTTGTTAGTATAACTGTCTACGATAGACACACGCTTTTAAACATTGGTTCCTCCGTCGCGCAACGTAAACCGGACTTTGAGTTCTTGAATGCCGGTGCTTTGTTCACAGACACCTCATCAGAGCCCTTTGTCTGGGCTGCGCGACCGAGGAAATGCCGCCGGAAAAGAGGGAAGAGAGCTGGCGTCCTTGTCAGACTGAGATGCCGTGCCTTCCGACCTCCTCTCCCAACCATTTTGCTGGCTAACGTTCAGTCACTGGACAACAAACTCTGTGAACTGCGGGCGTGCATCTCATACCAACGAGAAACAAGGGACTGCTGTCTTATTTGCCTCACAGAAACCTGGATTTCTGCAATGGTTCCAGACTCAGCCATCGAGCTCACAGGGTTCTCCGTGCATCGCTCGGACAGAACGAAAGAGCTCACAGAGAAAAGCAGAGGTGGGAGAGTCTGTTTCTATATCAACAACTCAAGGTGTGATGAAAGGAACCTACACTCTACAATTCTTCTGCTCCCCTGATCTGGAATTTCATATGCTTCTGTGTCGACCATTCTGGCTACCGAGGGAATTTACAGCGATCATAATCACAGCTGTTTACATTCCCCCTCAAGCTAACACAGATATAAGTGAGCAGGAAACCGCGCACCCAGATGCGGCGTTTGTTGTTACGGGGACTCGTGTACTGGGCCACTGCTACTCTCCCTTCCGGGATGCCTACAAATCCCTCCCTCGCCCACCTTCTGGCAAATCGGATCACTCTTCCATTCTGCTTCTGCCTGCTTATAGGCAGAAACTGAAACGTGAAGCACCCACCCACAGGACAATCCAATGCTAGTCGGACCAATCGGACGCTATACTACAGGACTGTTTTGATCACGTGGACTGGGATATGTTCCCGGGCAGCGTCTGATGACGACATAAAGGCGTATTCAGATTCTGTAACGTGTTTCATCGGGAAGTGTATAGAGGACATAGTACCGACAAAAATAATCCACATCTATCACAACCAAAAACCATGGATTAACGGCGATGTTCGATCAGCCTTGTCAGCGCGGACATCTGCCTTTAAATCCGGAAACACTGACGATCAAAAACATACCAGTTACGATCTCAGGAAATCCATCAAAGCCGCCAAACGACAATATAAAAACAAAGTTGAAGAACAATTCAACACCAACAGCGCAAGAAGCATGTGGCAGGGCATCAACAACATCACAGGTTTTAAAGGGAATAAACCAGCTACTGTGAACATTGCTGCCTCTCTACTGGACGAGCTTAATACTTTTATGCTCGTTTCGAGGCTGACAACACCGCCCATACAAAGAGCGCTCCCGCGGCTGTTGCAGAAGAGGTCAGTCCACTCTACCTTTCTGTCGCGGATGTAACCCGATCCTTCAAACGGGTGAACATCCGCAAAGCTGTGGGTCCGGATGGAATCCCAGGCCGTGTGCTCCAGAGCATGCGCATTCCAACTAGCCAGGGTTTTTACAGACATTTTCAATCTGTCCCTCTCTCTGTCTGTGGTTCCCTCATGCTTCAAAAAATCCACCATTGTGCCCATACCGAAGAAAAATAAAATCACATGCTTGAATGACTGGAGGCCCGTTGCCCTGACACCCATCTTCAGCAAGTGTTTTGAGAAACTCGTTAGAGACTACATCTGCTCTGTGCTGCCTGCCTCACTGGATCCACTACAATTTGCATACCGCAGCTACCGTTCCACAGAGGATGCTATTGCCTTCACCCTGCACACTGCTCTCTCCCAACTGGAAAATAAGAACACCTATGTGAGAATGCTGTTCGTGGATTATAGTTCAGCATTTAACACCATAGTGCGCCTGCCACACTGGTTGCGAAGCTCCACTCTGGGACTGAACAGATCTCTGTGCAGCTGGATCCTGGACTTCCTTACAGGCAGAAGTCAGGTAGTCAGAATGGCAACCCATCACCATTGACAAGACACCTGTGGAGCGGGTAAACAGCTTTAAGTTCCTCGGCGTTCACATCACCGAGGATCTCACATGGTCTGCTCACACAGATGCAGTGCTGAAGAAGGCACATCAGAGCCTCTTCTTCCCGAGACGGCTGAGGAAGTTTGTAACGAGTCCCAATATCCTCAGATCCTTCTACTCCTGCACTGTGGAGAGCATCCTGACCGGCTGCATCACCGCCTGGTTTGGAAACAGCACCGCTGGCAACCGCAAAGCTCTGCAAAGGGTCGTGCAAACTGCCCGCCACATTGTTGGAGGTGAGCTCTACAACAAAAGTTGTAGAATTTCCTTTTTTTGCATCTTGAAAAAAATATTTATTTGTTCTGTATCACTCTGTCTTGTGTTTCTGTTTGGGAGATAAACGGGTCTTTAAATCTTCTTTATAAATGCTTTATACAATATTAATATTCCTCACTTTAGATGAGCTCACACAAATAGTTTGCTGGCAACTACTAAATGTATTTGTCACAGTTTGTCTCCCTCTGCCTTGTGTTTCCCTGTCATCATTTGTAATTATCACTTCCCAGCCCTGTGTCTGTAGTTAATTAGTCCCCAGCCCTGTGTTATGAATTATCTAGTTTAGTCTCCCCTTTAAAGGCCCTGTGTTTCCCTGCCTCTGTGTCGAGTCTTAACGTCATTGAGTATGTGTACTTGTCTCCAGCGATCTCTGTGTGGAAAATAAAGTGTTCAAGAGAAGTTCCTCGCCTCCTCGTTCCTGGCTCCCCTGTGCACCGTGACAGAAGACTCGACCAATACCAAAACATGCAAATGGCTGAGGATAGGCTTGGGTGTCTGTGGCAGGATGGTCGGGATTTGGTAGAGTATGTTGAGGAGTTTCTTGAGCTCTACAACCAGGTGAGCTGGATTGACGCCTCGCTCGGTGTCTGTTTTCGGCTGGGGCTGGATGATGACGTTATCAGCTGCGATCTTCCCACGTGCAGTTTTTCCCTGATCGAGCTGGTTAATCATGTTCTCAATGTCAATGGTGTTAATTTCGAAGTGGAAATTATTCCGAGCGATCATCATCCGACCCCACCCGAGAACCACCAGGCCTCTCCAGCTCACCCCTCGCCAGGACCCTCCACATAACCAGCCAAATGTTCTGATCACCCAACTCTTCCCAGCACCGCCTCTGTCCTCAGCCCAGAGCCGCCCGTGACTCTCCCAAGCCAGCCGCTGTTGGTGGCCAACGCGAGCCTCGGGCGTCCTCCTGTGCCTGCTCCAAGACAGCGCCCTCCTGTGGCTGCTCCTCGCAAGCTCTCTCCTGCTTCTCCGCTGGTCCCGTCCAGCTCTCCGTCGTTCCTGCTGGTCCCATCCAGCTCTCCGTCGTTCCCGCTGGTCCCGTCCAGCTCCGCGCTGCCAGAGCGCCCCCGAGAGTTTGCGCTGCCAGAGCGCCCCCAAGACGCTGCGCTGCCAGAGCGCCCCCGAGAGTTTGCGCTGCCAGAGCGCCCCCGAGAGTTTGCGCTGCCAGAGCGCCCCCGAGAGTTTGCGCTGCCAGAGCGCCCCCGAGACGCTGCACTTCCCGAGCGTCCTCCAGTGCCGGCTCCTCGCCAGCGTCCTCCAGCGCCTGCTCCGTCCAGCTCTCCAGAGCCCCTGCTGGTTCCGTCCAGCTCTCCAGAGCCCCTGCTGGTCCCGTCCAGCTCTCCAGAGCCCCTGCTGGTTCCGTCCAGCTCTCCAGAGCCCCTGCTGATTCCGTCCGGCACTCCTGAGCCCCTGCTGGTTCCGCCCAGCTCTCCAGAGCCCCTGCTGGTTCCGTCCAGCTCTCCAGTGCTGGTTCCGTCCGGCTCCCCAGAGCCCCTGCTGGTTCCGTCCGGCTCCCCAGAGCCCCTGCTAGTTCCGTCCGGCTCCCCAGAACCCTGAGCAACCACGCCTCCAGAGCGTCCCCCGGCATCCGCGCCTCCTGAGCGCCCCCCTGAGAAGAGGAGTTACCCCAAGAAAATGTTGGGGGGGGGGGCTACCCGCCATGGAGGCCTCCCAAGCTCCCCCATGGCCACCCAAGCTCCTCGCTCCGCCATGGCCACCCAAGCTCCACGCTCCGTCATGGCCGCCCAAGTTCCCCGCTCCGCCATGGCCGCCCGAGTCCCCTGACCCGCCATGGCTCCCGGAATGGGCACCGCCCTGGAGACCACCTGCCCGGGCTACAGGTCCCTTGAGGCGCCCACCCCCCCTCCCCTTTTGATGGTATACGGCGCGGGACGCGCTTATTGGGAGGGGGGGGGGGTAATGTCACAGTTTGTCTCCCTCTGCCTTGTGTTTCCCTGTCATCATTTGTAATTATCAGTTCCCAGCCCTATGTCTGTAGTTAATTAGTCCCCAGCCCTGTGTTATGACTTATCTAGTTTAGTCTCCCCTTTAAAAGCCCTGTGTTTCCCTGCCTCTGTGTCGAGTCTTAACGTCATTGAGTATGTGTACTTGTCTCCAGCGATCTCTGTGTGGAAAATAAAGTGTTCAAGAGAAGTTCCTCGCCTCCTCGTTCCTGGCTCCCCTGTGCACTGTGACAGTATTAAGACACTGAGCAACTATTTTCATGTCTACATAATAAATTTAAAAAGTTTATTAATCATTTACTTTCTACATGATCTTATGAACCACTGACAACTCCTAAATAACTGGTTTGTAAATAACGTAATAATTTAGAAATTGATCATTAATAAAGTATGAAAATACAATTATTAAACATTATAGATATGCTCAAGAACAAAACATTTATAGATGTATTTATAAACTGCTTACTAATGCCTACAATCAGAGTGCGATTGGTGAAAAAAGCAGAGGGGAGGGGATACTTTTGAAAAAAAAAATATCTCCAGGGTAAGGTTATAGCCTAACCTAATGTTAGTGTAATCTGTTAACAATGCACCTCATAAATCTGTCTTTTTAGGCAAGTAAATTGGTGTCACATCATGAAATGTTTTTAATATGACTAAAAATGTATTTAACATAATCACAATTTATTAAAAACATTGTAAGTCAGGCTTATTAATTGTAATGATTTAATTTCCGGGTGATTCAAACAACGAATAAATGATATAGAGAAAGCGAACAAAGACCATTATTAACTAAGCTTTTTGAAACTCTGAGTCAGTTAAACCATTGCATTGCAAAATGATTCACTGTTTCGAAGCGCTCCAATCGGATCATGTATTGCAAAGCATTTGATTCAGAACAGGACTTTATATTGTGTTACATGAATCATTGTATCCCCACCGGGGATAAAAATAATTCATAGTGTGCAGTTATTATAAAGTGTTCCCGTCAGTTACAATGCTCTTTGGTAATGTAAATGTCCTTTGCTCATTTGCCGTAGCTGTTATTTATTTATTTATTTTTTACTGAGGAAATTAAAATTAGTAACTTACAATGTTTCTATAAACTATTTTATCATGGTAAATACAAATTCTGTAATACTTTTAGCCTTACACTAGAGCTTGTGCAATTTCCGGCAATGAAACTAAGTAGGCTAAGTAAATAATTAAATAAATTATATCTGACAGGCTGGCAATAAGATGATATGACAATTGAGTACGCTTATCACCCAACACTAGTTAACAGCACACTGGTTTAAAATATGTATGTAAGACATGGTGAAAAACGTATTTATCTTTCATTTCAAATGTGTACATCATATTGTATTCTCCTAAAAATTCCTGTGTGTTGAATGTTAACTCTTCATAGGAATTTCACCATTCAATGTGAATGACCTGAGGTGACCCAACACCTGAGAAGAGATGATGCCAACCCCCTCAGATGACCTCAGAGGAAGCCAACCCTCAGACAGTATACAGAATTAACCAAAATTTGCCATAAGCTAAATATATTAAGTTTCTGCAATATATAAATCTATTGTAGAGACTTAATTTCCTGTAAAGCTACTTTGCAATGATTGTATCATAAAAATCGCTATGCAAATAACCTTGAATTGAATTGAATTTATCTGAGGATATTTTAAATAAGTATATCTATTCAGCGATTGGACCATGTTATCATCCAACATTTCATTTGTGACACAGCAAAGTGTTGTGAATCATCTGTAAGACTGACACTTAAGATTTAGTCCTACACTTCACTTAAATTATGACTGAGATACTTGATAACTAACGTTTTAGTGCAGCTTTGAACCAATATTGATGTTTACACTTAAGTCAATTCTAAGCAGTGTTCTTGTGTTCTTTTAATTCTTAGAGGCTTGATAAATACGGCTCTGATGACTCATCTGCATTCCTATTCTTACCATTATCCATAGTTCTTACCATTCAATAATCCCTGCTTCTGAGTTCATTTTCTGTTTCTATGTTACCATGACATAGCTCAGGTGGCATAACCTCCTAAGACTTTTAGTATGAATATTCCACACCCTGCCTGCGTTTATTTATTTTCAATAAAGGTTTACAACAGCAATCAAATAATTGTATCTAATCTCATGCTTTAGGCATTAGGGCACAAATCAAAATCAAAACTTCCACTCTTAATTATTACTCCTTATATGACAAGTATACTGAAAGACAGAAGTGTCATCATTCAAAAAATATCTGCTTAAGATTCATAGCTCTACTTGTAATTTATAATCCATAGAGTCCATGAAAATTCTGCAGCAATGATTAATTTGTTTGCACTATCTCACTTGACGTGTTCACAGTAAATCAGGTAATGTTGAATCAGAAATGATACGCACAAATACTGACATGCAAGAATGTAAAAACTAAATGAAATGAATCGAAACAGGTATTTTCCAGTGTCAGTTTAGTTGTTTACAGTCACTGTATTGTTCCAAATATAAGACAACCCTGATTATATGTACCTTTTCAGAAAAGGCTTTTTGAAGACCAAATCTTGTCTTATTTATTACCTAATTTATTCCCAAAAAATTACTCCTAAACTAGTTTTTGTTAATACAATTAAAAGGTCACACTTTATTTTAAGATCCAGTTCTCACCATTAACCCCTAATTACTGCTCAATAATAGGTAATAAGGTAGTTGTTAAGTTTAGGTATTGGGTAGTATTAGGGATGTAGAATATGGCCATGCAGAATATGTATATATATAAGTACTAATAACTGCCAATGTGCTAGTAATATGCATGCTAAAAAGCAGATTGTTAATAGTGAGAGTTTGTTCCTATACTAAAGGGTTACAAATTAATATAATTGAGTTGGTATGATCCATCAGTAATTAAAAAATATACAAAATAACAGTGAAAATAAAGCAGCATTTTGGGGCTACAGAAACAACAGTTTCCATGGTAAATACACAATATTAACATAAACTGTTAATGAAGCATGGAAATTGCTCCTGGCTAATAGAAGGGGCATCATACCTTCCTAGATAGTACATGTTACGTAATGTATTGGTACTTTTTGGCAATTTCATAATTTACAAACATAACTATGGAGTTACACGCTCATACTTTCTGTTGAGCTTTATTTATAATTAAGTGATATACAGTAGGGGTCGACCGATATGTGTTTTTCAGGGCCGATGCCGATACCGATTATTACAGATCAAGTAGACCGATAACCGATATTTTGAACCGATATACGTGTCTGGTGTAAAAATAGGGAGACAAACGAGGGAAAATGAATGCCAAAATTAATAATAACAAGAGCTCTGACAAAAAACGTTCTTTAAATGCTTTTAAACATGTCTCAACACACAGACACATTAATTCTGAAAACTGTTAATAACAACAACATTAAATGAACAGTAATATTAATAATATTAATAATAACATAAGTGCAGGGATCACCCAGAAGCATTCTGTAAACATTTTGTAAAACTTAAAGTAAACAACAAGCAACAAATGAACAAATAATGGAAAATAAATGTAATAGCTCCCTGAAGTTTTATAAGCTAATAAAATGGGCAACAATTAGTAGTCCCAATCCAATATTTTAATCTATATAGGTAAAAAAAGAAATGAGAGTTAAACTTTATTTTTGGCAAACAAATATGTTTACTATTAAAATTAAAACATGGAAGAATTAGCGTATTGTGTGATTATTCTCAACAAAAGTTGTAATAATTGTTGTAGTTGTATTACGTATATTCTACTGCACCACAGTAATATATTCGGCAAAATCCGAACTTATATTTTGACAGGTTGCCATGAGGACCTTTTAAGTTTCTGTAGCCTATGTATATATGATATGACGATCGTTTTACTCAAATGAAACGGTAAAATGCTCATGAAGTGACTCTCCGAGCAGTTCTGGGGATGTTGTTCATGTATTTATGTCCTCATTTAGTGAGACGGCAGATGCTGAAAACACGCTCTTGAGTATGTGTGTGTGCAGTAAATGAAACCGCATGTCTGTGTCATTCATTAACAGAGATGCAGAACATGCAGGATTCATATTTAAATAGTGTTTTTGCAGCTTAATATTTATAGATACTAGTCCATAGCGCGAGTCGATTTAAGTGTACTGACCTACTTTTGATTAATTCATCCAAACAAATTCCATGACATTCCGCGTTATACGGTAAATTCCATTATATGACTGCATTCCGCGATTTCGCCCGCATTTTCCGCATCGCGGACATCATAGGTTATATTGAGGTGTTTTGCAACTTCAGTGTAGTGGATTGTGATTTATTGCAACGTCTGCTGCTGCCTTACCTTTGAGAGACAACTGATGCGTGATCACTGACGCAGCTCCAGTTAGCAAGTGCTTTCGGTGTGAGACTGCCTTCAGTTTTCCGCGTTGATTGGTCGGACTCGTGACTCCCTACATATCAGATGAGCGGTGGGCGGAGATTGCTCTAGGCCACAGAGTGTTGAGCTCAGACAGGCTGCATCGGAGCCAAATAGTGCATTTAAAAATTAAATAATTTCACCCATATTATTTATTCACCAATAAATAATGTCACCTGTAAATAGTATGTTTGTTTGCATAATAAAAAAAAATTATAATAAAAAAAAATAATAATTATCGGCAAATCTGTTTTGAAAATGGCCGATATCGATAATCGTAAAAATGCTTAATATCGGCGCCGATAATCGGCCAGGCCGATAATCGGTCAACCCCTAATATACAGAGTGCACCACCACATTAGCACACGCACAGCATAATGGCTGACAAGACAGGGAAGTTATTTTTCGGAGGCGAGAGAGACTTTATTTTGTAACAAGCTACAAAAATAAACTTTTCCCTGCTGAAAAAAAACAATAGAACCCTGACAAAAACATAATATAAAATGTAATGGATTTAATGGTTTTAATGGAAACTATAATGTTGTCTACTGGTATGAGGTGGATTCTATTAGTGGGATGTTAAATCTTATTGGAAAAATGCTCAAAAAACACTACAAAAAGCAATTTTGTAATGGTTTTACTGGAAACGCTAATGGTTCATAATGGTATTTTAATGGAAACCTTTCTAATTTCTGTAATGGTTTCTATTGGGTTTCTATAGTCTTTTTTACATCTTATCTGACCGCAGATACTTGTCAGGATGTGTGAGGAGAGAATGAGAACTCAAGTGCAGGAAGAAGTCTTTCTTTTAATAACCAAATGAAACAAAAATGAACAAAAACCACCCTGAGGGGGAAACAACAGGCTGGCAGGCAGAGAGCTGCAGTACAGGTAGACATAAAACACACCACGTAAAACAACGGATCAGCACAGGACTACAGACACCTGGAGGAAAAATAGGGAGACAAACGAGGGAGACACAGGTGGAGCAACTGAAACAATGATGAGATAACCAGATGGGAGGATAGACAGGAGAGCACGTGGCACCAACAACAAACAAAAAGCCATGTGCTCAACACACAGACACATTAACTTCTGGTGGCCATCTAAGGCACACCAGCCGGTAACCATGACAGAAACCCCCTTTAAGGATTGGATTCCAGATGCTCCCCAGTCTAAGACAGAAAAAAGTCTGGGAGGGAGGTGGCCCGTAGGCGGACCAGGGGGCGGGATGGCGGGCCAGGCCCGTGTGGCGCAACCTGCAGAGTTGAAGCCCTCTAGGGCGGAGCATGTGGAGCTGAAGCCCTCCAGGGCAGAGCATGAGGAGCTGAAGCACTCCAGGGCAGAGCATGAGGAGCTGAAGAACTCCAGGGCAGAGCATGAGGAGCTGAAGCCCTCCAGAGCAGAGCATGTGGAGCTGAAGCCCTCCAGGGCAGAGCATGAGGAGCTGAAGCACTCCAGGGCAGAGCATGAGGAACTGAAGAACTCCAGGGCAGAGCATGAGGAGCTGAAGTGGACTCTGGAGCGGACTATGTACTCTCTGGGCTCCCGGACTGGAGCAGACTCTCTGGGCTCCCGGACTGGAGCGGGCTCTGGAGCTTTTTCTGTGGGCTCTCGGACTGGAGCGGGCTCTGGAGCAGATTATGTGGGCTCCCAGACTGGAGCGGACTCTGTGGGCTACTGGACTGAAGCGGGCTCTGGAACAGCCTCCAGTCCTTGAAGGGTGGAAGAAGCCTTTCTCCTGTTCCTCCTCCGTCTCCGAGAGCGGGATGCTGCAGCTTCGTCGGCAACCACTGGGGGCGCTGCAGCTTCTTCGACCACCACCTGAGGCATACGAGCCACCTTAGCTGGGTAATGTGCCAGGAACTCCACAAATTCCCCCAAACGTCAGGTGGTCCAGCCCCCTCATCCTCCACTAGTTGAGGGGCTCATCAAGGGCACTATTGAAGAGGTCATTGAGGGCTACATCATTGTACCCCAACCCCTCTGCTGCACCACTGAACTCCAGGGCAAACGTCCTCACGTCAGTGCCCTGCTGACGGCAGGAGCCCAGGGCCTTAAACTGGAGGATGTGTTGGTAGAGGGGACTGGAGATAGTGGAGGGTGGTGGACAACACAAGCCCTTCCTCCGCTGAGTCCTCATAATGGCTGATCCTTTCTGTCAGGATGTGTGAGGAGATAATGAGACGAGGACAAGTGCAGGAAGAAGTCTTTCTTTTAATAATCAAATGAAACAAAAATGAACAAAAACCACCCCGAGGGGGAAAAACAGGTAGGCAGAGATAACACACACACGATGTAAAACAACAGATCAGCACAGGACTACAGACGCCTGGAGGAAAAATAGGGAGACAAACTAGGGAGACACAGGCGGAGCAACTGAAACAATGATGAGGTAACAAGATGGGAGGGGACAGACAATAGACAGGAGAGCACATGGCACCAACAACAAACAACAAGTCATGTGCTCAACACACAGACACAGTGACCTCTGGTGGCCATCTAAGGCACACCAGCCGTTAACTGTGAAAATACTGAATCAGGACGGTGTGTATATCTCTGGCTTTTTTCTCAGCCTTCAGGCATGTCTTCAAAATAAAAGTCTTACATCATAAAACATAATTGTTGCTTCTTTGACTGCACCAGTTGAAAAAAACTGGGCTAGATGGCAGTAGCACAATGAAGAGTAGTGGGTCGCTATTTGACACCACCAACTGTTTCAGGTGTTTAAGTGACAAGTAAAAGTATAGACCCTGACTATAAGATGACCTCATAATTCTTATAAGTCATATATTCAGAACAATACAGTATTTCTGACAAATAATGTATTTTAATTGTTTTATTATTGTTGTATTTCTAGAACACCATCGGAAATGAGATGCTACATCTCAATGGGTTATCCTTTCAATCAATATATTTAAATGTTTACCCTTTATGGAAAAGAAACATGCCCATTCAGAGGATACATTTTGTAGTGTGTGATTTGTTATGTTAATTACAAGTATTTCTGTGTTCTTCAGCAAATGATTGTTAGTGTATTTTTGTCCATCTAAAATGAAACCCATATATGAGTGATAGATGTGGTGTTGTGGGGTGGGTCTGGATGGGTCACCATTGTACAGATCCTGGAACTTAGAACTGCTGGAGTAGAATAACATCTTATAATAGCACATTCAGAAGATCTGTAACTCTAGATCGAAAGGGGACAAACTGCACTACTGGTGCATATATACAATCTTAATGATCGAATCATGAACAACCCCAGTGACCAGCAACAACCCAACAATGAAGTCATTAAATAGGCCTTGAGAGGAAAAGAAAGCAAAGGAGTGGAAAATAAACAGAGGCCATACCTTGGTCGCCCATCATCAGGTGTGCCAGACCTTAAAGGAAAAAAAGAGCACAGTCAGCAAAGAATAAGGGCCTGAGTAAGCTGGGACCATGTATTCAACAATACTGGAGAATTACATTTTCTTTGTCTTAAATATACTTTATGTAGTCACAATCTTACAGAGATACAAAACTTGAATTTTATAAAAGCCACCCAAGATTTAGCATTATAGTATTTTCCCCTAAGTAGCGGGTGTCAGTGGCGAGCAGTGACATTTGGGGTGACAACCGGGTACGCTGAGTGCTAAGATTAAGATCGGCTTTTCGGACACACTCAAAGATGGAAACACCATGGCAGGTGTGGAATTAAAAGTATGCTCATTTCCTACCTTATTTGTAAATTAAATTAAATGATGATTTGTAAATGATCCCTCTTCTAGGCTATCGTTTCAGGTTTAACCAAAGTTAATCGAATGCTATAAAAACAAATAGATGCTTTTCCAAATAAAAGCTGACAAATTATATTTACACGTATTTACGCTATGCTACGTAATATTCAGAGGGTGGGGAGAAGGGGGATTCCCCCGTTCTATATATATATCTGCATCGACTGAATTTTTATATATTTTTAATTCCCAGTGAATAGGAGTTAAAAAGTTCTTAAAAAGTACAATAAAACCTCAGATCTTTACAACACACAAAAAAAGCACACAAAATCCCAGTATTTAATTTTTTTCTCTCAGTAAAATAAGAGTTAAAACTCCCACCCGGATGACACTACTCCAATAACAGACCATGCAAATGGAAAAAATTATATATTTAAAATGTTACCAAGTAACGTGGCAAACAACAAAAAAACCAGAGAAGGACTTTAACCAGGTTAATCTGTAAATGACACAAGCATACGGAAAATATATATATATAAAAATAAGAGTTTTCAACATGTTCTGAGGATTTTGTTTCCAATATTCCAATGTTTATTTTCTTTCCAATATGTTTATTTAAAATGTTATATACATGTTCATAATTGTATTTATTTATTTTAATGTACCACATGTTGACAATAATACTTTTTTTTTTTTACTTATTCCAAATAAAATAAAATCACTTTTATTGTCGCATGACCATGTGCCTTGGTGAGTGACATTTTTGTGAGAGTGCTCCAGACAGTGCAGAAACAATTTATATATCCACAGTACATACTTACAGACTTATAGAGAAGACAATGTGCAGAATACACATACATATACTCAGTACACACAGTGTACTA